>JAKCPI010026532.1:0-37970 GCA_023213315.1 Euborellia annulipes | reverse complement strand
GCAAAGTGGTCTAAATTTTTTTTTCCATCCTCACTTAACCAAACTTGTGCGAGTTCAAATCCATCTCCTGCACTTTTTTTCATTTTTATTATTATGAGTAATTATCCTTTATTTTTAATGATAACTTACAATTTCTTAAGAAATAAAAAAAATAAAAAAATCAAACAATATAAATTAAATAACCTTTTATTAAAATATCTCTTAAAAAGAAAAAAATAACTTTTTTTTTTTATAATTATTAACCACTAATTCGCTGACTTCTGTCTTTCTCTTATTTATTTATCGACGTTCCACAAGCTGTTTTTTCAAGGCCACCTACCAGAATTTCCTCGGTGGTTGGTGGCTTTTGCTGACAGGCCTCCAGTGAAAGCCCTACTGGGGGCAAGAAAGAAATTTTTCAATCTTTAATTTTTAATCTCTTCTTCCACTAATCAATTATAATACAAATAAAAATTATCCAACAATTATTTTTTTAGCGATACATTTGGCGCTCCTTTATGAGTAGCGCCCGGGGCATGATGCCCCCCCCTTGCCCCCCCCCCACTCGCTACGCCATTGGCTGAAGTTGGTTTATTTGAGAAAGAAAAATGGTAAATTTTCAGAAAATTTTTATTAGTTTACAAAGCAATATTATATTTCCAAATATTTGAGAGACGTATCGGCACCACTTCTTCAGTCGAAATTCGAAATATTTAGAAATAATGCCTTGTCAAGGGCGGATACAAGGGGGGGGGGGTAAAGGGGGGTAATTACCCCCCCCCCCGAGATTCGAAAAAATACCTTTTTTTCGCAAAAAAATTTATTTTTAATGTAAAATTTTAAAAATTAATACATAAAAATTTGATGTGTATTTATATTCTGGCAAACAAGCACAGAATTCGCTTTTAAATTACCGAAATTAAAAAAAAATAGTGTCCTGTGCGACCAGTCACACCCCCCCCCCCCGAGAAACACCTCTGGATCCGCCCTTTTGCCTTGTAAACTATTTTTTCTTTCTCAAATGTTAAAACCAGGGCCGGCGCAAGCTATTCTGCCGCCCTAGGCAAGATATTTTTTTTGCGCCCCCCCCCCCCAACAAAAAAAAACTTTAAAAATTTAATTTGCCGCCCCCTCCTTAAAATTTTCCCTGATCTCAAAAATTTTTCTGCGAAAATTTTTTTTTTCCCGTGTGGCGCCCCCCGGAACCAAAAATTTTTTTCCCGTCCGGAAAAATGTTTTACCTTTTTTTTAGAGACCCTAAATTTTTGCCGCCCGCGGAAGGAGCCAAAATTTTTTTTTATTTTTCCCTTTTTGCCGCCCTAGGCGGCCGCCTAGTTTGCCTAGTGGACGCGCCGCCACTGATGCTAACTTATAATTTCATTTATCTGTGATTTGTGGAATATAAATTTTGGTAACCCCAAGGGCGGATACAGGGGGGGGGGTAAAGGGGGTAATTACCCCCCCCCCTGAGATTTGAAAAAAATACTTTTTTTTTCGAAAAAAAAAAATTTATTTTTAATGTAAAATTTTAAAAATTAATACTTTAAAATTTGTTTTGCATTTATATTCCGAAATTAAGAAAAAATAGTGTGCTGTGCGACCAGTCACACCAGATTCCCCCCCCCCCCCCCCGAGAAACACCTCTGGATCTGCCCCTGGGTAACCCTAAGTTTAGGGAATTTTGAAAAATTTTTAAATAACTTTTTACTTTCTCTTACCTCTATATATGTTAATATATATAGAGAGAAAAGTATTGGTTTCATATCAAAAATTCGATGTCGAGATTTTGATGGATATACACGTTTTGAGGTCCCCTGAATCCAAAAATCTCATGGAAGTAACCTCCAACCCAATTCATTGCTTTGCTGATGACAGTACCCTGCACTCAGTCAGGACTGGTGAAACCACATCCACTGGTCGTCTGGGGCTTGTGTCGTCGAGAAATGATGATCTTGGTCTCTTGGAAGAATGGGGAAACCTCAATCAAGTAAAATTCAATTCCCAAAAAACCCAATGTTGTTTAATTTCTAGGCAAAAAAATAGGATTTGCCCTCCCCTTATTTCCAGCAATAATAGTCTCGAGTTCAAAGATTCATTTTCTGTTCTGGGAGTGACAGTTACATCTGATCTCTCCTGGAGCAACCACATCTCTTCTGTGGTTAAATCTACCGCAAGGAAATTGGGTTTCCTATTCAAAACGAAGCGTTACTTTTCCTCCCAACAACTCCTAATCCTCTATAAAGCCCAAATTCGGCCGTGTCTTGAATATTGTTCCCACCTTTGGCGAGGGGCGTCGAAAGACGCTCTCTCCTCCTTGGAAGCCATACAGAGGCGTGCAATTAGACTGATAGGTGATTCTACCCTTACCGCATCCCTACAGTCACTAGATCATAGAAGAAGAGTATCTTCACTATCTCTCTTCTACAGGTATTATCATGGTCAATGCTCTGCCGAATTAAAATCAATTATCCCACCCAATGCAACATATTCACGGAACACAAGAGAGGCATCTTCCCAGCATCCCTATGCTGTTCAGATCACGACTAACAGAACAAATCAATTCCATTCTTCCTTTGTCCCCATGACCTCCCGTGATTGGAACAAGCTCCCTGCGTCTATCTTCCCCAAAACCTACAATCTTCAGACTTTCAAGTCTAACCTCAACAGGCATTTTCTCACTTCCCGCAGTTGAGTTTCACCTTTATGCTTCTCCTTTTGTTTTTATTTTCTTCCTGGCAGCATGTGACTATTGGTCATTATAGGTCTTCGGACCTTATGCAACCATTCCAATAAAAAAAAAAAAAAAAAAAAAAGAAAAAAGTGGTTTTTCGCGACATGGTCTGTATGTGGGTGTGTGTTCAATTTTAAGCATGAAGGAAATGAGCTATGAGATTGAAATTTTATATTTAAGTTAAACACCCCCCGGGACCACGAGAAAATGAGCTTTTAATCAAAATTGGCCAAAGGGTACTAGTACTTTACTGATGTACTTTTTCAGTTTTTTTCGATTTTCTCAAAATTCGCTCCAACAATTTTGATTAAAATTCAAAAATCAATTATTTTTTAGATGCTCTTTCAAATGTATATTCTCATTTTGTTATTGAAATATTCTGAAGACTACTTTACTCTGGTACTTCACAAGAAAGATAGGAGAAATGGTTGCCATGGTAGCAAAATATATATATTTTCACATACTTATATATTACTTTCTCTTACCTCTATATATATGTTAATATATAGAGAAAGTATTGGATTCATGTCAAAAATTCGATGTCGAGATTTTGATGGATATACACGTTTTGAGGACCCCTGAATCCAAAAAAGTGGTTTTCACGACATGGTCTGTCTCTGTGTGTTCAATTTTAAGCATGAAGGAATTGAGCTAGGAGGTTGAAATTTTATATTTAAGTTAGGCACCCTCCTAGCATTTTAAAGAGCATCTAAAAAATAATTGATTTTTGAATTTTAAAAAAAATCGTTGGAGCAAATTTTGAGAAAATCGAAAAAAACTGAAAAAGTACATAAGTAAAGTACTAGTACTCTTTGGCCGATTTTGATTA
This sequence comes from Euborellia annulipes, assembly GCA_023213315.1. Taxonomy (NCBI): domain Eukaryota; kingdom Metazoa; phylum Arthropoda; class Insecta; order Dermaptera; family Anisolabididae; genus Euborellia; species Euborellia annulipes. The sequence continues at coordinate 34,431 of JAKCPI010026532.1, read as the reverse complement.
AAAGCTTATTTTTCCGGTCCAGGAGGGTGTTTAACTTAAATATAAAATTTCAACCTCATAGCTCAATTCCTTCATGCTTAAAATTGAACACCCACCCACCCACACACAGACAGACCATGTCGCGAAAACCACTTTTTTGGATTCAGGGGACCTCAAAACGTGTATATCCATCAAAATCTCGACATCGAATTTTTGACATGAATCCAATACTTTCTCTCTATATATATTACATATATACATATGTAAGAGAAAGTAAAAAGTTGAGGCAGAATCAGAAAAATAACTTCGAGACCTACCAGTCAAATCTATTTTATTATTGATATTGACAATATCAGGCTAATTTGACTGTTAAGTCTTGAAGATTTTTTTCCAGACATAAAACTTATTTATATTTAAAAAGAAAAATGTAATTGCCATTTAATCATTTTATTCTCAATTATGAATACATCACCCTCTAGGAATCATACATTAATGAACACTATCCAAAAATAATTTCTTTTAGGAAGAGGTTCAAAAACTGGATGTTTTACCTCGCGCCTAAATTCATACAAAAACAACGCGATCTTTTGCCGCTGGTTTTGAAACACGTTTAAAGATCTCATCAATATTAGCAAAAACTTCGGCAGCTTTTTTCGCTGCATCGATGCGATGGTGCAGACCTTGGCGAGCATAATAAGTGATTAAAGGTTTTGTTTGCTCATGATATGTTCTTAATCGTTTTTGTAAAGCTCCAACATTATCATCCGATCTTCGAATAAGGGGTTCTCCAGTTATCTAAAAAAAATAAAACAAAAATTTTATTTCAGTCCAGTTATATGAGAAGCCATTCAAGAGACAAACAGATATTCAACATAACAAACAGATACGTTTTGATACCAATGAACTTGGTGTAGAGAAGACCATTATCTCTCTTTAATGCTATGTTCGAGGTCAAATCTGAACTGATCAACTCAATTATAATAAAATAATTTAACTAGGTAGAGTTTTGTTTGAAAAGAGATGGAATTTTTTTTTCAAACAACGCTCAAATAGACTGTAAATAAGCCAGTCAAAAATAATTTATTTGAAGGAAAAAATTGAAATGCCAGACACACTAAAAGTGTAAGATTGGGTAAAGGTGGGCTATATTTGCTTTAATACAATTACTTTGAATAAATAAAGTGGCTGTTGTAATAACAATAATAGATGTAAGGAGCAGACAGCCAGGTAATGTCTCCCCGAAATGAAACTGTACAGGAAATAGTTTCAGCCTTAATTAGATAAGGAGATCTTCAGTCCAATTATTGAGCTGAAAGAACTGTACAAGAATCTCCTTATCTAATTAAGGCCGAAACTTCAGTCCAATCATTGAGCTGAAAACATTGTACAGTTCTTTCAGGAAACAGTTTCGGCTTTAATTAGCTATGGCCTTCTTCAGTCCAATTATTGAGCTGAAAGAACTGTACAATACTTTCAGCTCAATAATTGGACTGAAGATCTCCTTATCTAATTAAGGCCGAAACTGTTTCAAGTACAAAGAATTTTATTTCGTGGAGATTAACTACCTGGCTGCCTGCTCCTTTCATCTATTATTGTTAATACAATTACTATAACGCCGTTCTGGTCAAGCAACTGCAATTTGGATATCATTGTAGTTGCGTTACTCCGGAACGGTGATATTAGCACTCAAAAAGGACGGATTAACATTTCCTAAGACCACTCTCATGTTTCGCTATTAAGCAGAACATTAATCAGGGAAGAAAGAAATTAATGGCACGGTTCAATCTTGTACAGTTGCTAGTTATCCACAATTTCTTTAGAGTTCCTGCACCGTTTTTTTGTAATAGAGCAATTGCATTGATCTTGTAACAGCAAGAGTTGTATCTCCACACAAAGTTCCATTTAATTAAAAGTGGTTTGTTCGTCACATAAAAGTTAGCTAATATTTGATCTAATAAATATTAATGAAAGTATGTTAAAAGACTAGTAAATATGGAAATGTTTATATAATAGTTGTTTAAAAATAATTTTATCGTAATGATAAGAAAATAATAAATGCTTATCGGAAAGATTTTATATTAAAAAAATTCAAAATATACAAAAGTTTTTCTCTAATTATTTTCAATTTAAGAAAAAAGAAAATATCAATTTTGATTAAAATAAAAATAATAGTAGCCTAATACTTACATCATCAGTCATTGATTTCTTAGGAGGATGGAATTCTTCATGATATGATCGACCACTACCGGGATGAATTAAACGTCCTGTGATGCGCCGTATTAATAAGGAATCATCAATATTGAATTCGATAACAGCATCCAGAGAAGTGTTACGACGCTCAAGCAGATGGTCAAGCTGGGAAAAACAAAAACATTTATAAATAAGTAATGAAAATATTAGCATTTTATATTCAATTATAATTAACAAGGCCCCCGAGTTTGGCGTAGTAGGTAGCGTGCCTATCATCAATTATTTTAATAATATTGGCCTAATGAACAAAGCTAATAATATGAAAGTTAATCTCCTTCTCGTAATACCAGTATCAGTATTAAATTTAAAAATCTGATGTGACTGGTCGCACAGCACACAACTTTCTCTTACCCTTCGGCAAGATAAAGTTGTGTTCTGTGCTTGTCACACTAGATTTTTAGTGTCGACATATTTTTAGTTTTCACCGATATATTAGAACTCAAGATGTCAAATTTATCTTGTTATGTTATCTTTACTTTGTTACCATGGCAACTATTTCTCCTATCTTTCCTATGAAGTACATGAGTAAAGTACCCTTCAAACAATTTAGAGAGCAAAATGAGAATATACATTTTAAAGAGCATCTAAAAAATAATTGATTTTTGAATTTTAATCTAAATCAACAGAGCGAATTTTGAGAAAATCGATAAAAACTGAAAAAGTACATGAGTAAAGTACTAGTACTTGTTGGCCGATTTTGTTTAAAAGTTTATTTTCACGCTCCAGGGGAGTGTCTAATTTAAATATAAAATTTCAGATTCATAGCTCAATTCCTTCATGCTTAAAATTGAAAACACATACACACAGACGATGTCGCCAAAACCACTTTTTTGGATTCAAAGGACCTCTTCGACATCGAATTTTTGACATAAATCCAATACTTTCTCTCTATATATATACATAGCTAAGGGAAAGTAATAGATAAAATGTTGATTGATTAATACATTTTTCTAACGCTCTCGACTACTGAGTTCTTTTTGGGTGTATAACGTATATATATATATTTAAATTTTTATTGTAAGATGCCCTTCGGAGGTCGTTCCACACGTAGGTTTCTCGGGGCCGCCTGTACTTGGCATTGTTTCACTGCAAAATTCTTGGTGGATATAGATCAGACCCCTGGCTCGAATAAATTTTCAGTTTATTCATATTAATGGGAACCTATTACCAGAGAAAATTTAAATAATTTAGAACAAGGCTAGAAATCAAATAATTTAATCTATATATGGATTATGATAAGATATAATCAAAATAAAACAAGATCAATGAAATTCTTATTTGAAACGCATCTGACAAGTCTAAATTCCCCAAGTCTCACCCCCTCCTCATGAACCACTGAAGGATAAAAACAAAATTACTCTATCCTATATTTTAAAAATCTATTATTTAACCTAATAAGGTAAAAAAAAATTATCATAATTATTCAGCAAATTTTAAAGAATTCATTATATAATACAAGTATTTGCTAGTTTTGAACTTTGGACAAAAGAGATACCTCAAAATAATATTAATAATACTGTTGCAATACTTTGATGTAATTCATCGATTATATTTCATTGAAAAAAAATTATCATGTAAAATAAAACAAGAGTCTTTTTCTCAGTAGTAATTTAATTGACGGATCATCAGTGAAAATTAAAAGCAAAGATATAAAAGAACAAAAATTTTTAAAACAACACACAAGTGTATCTTTGTTTTAAGGTTTATTTAATTTCCGAAATATTTATATTTAATTTGAAACCATTATTTTTTAAATTAAATTACTGCCAAGAAAAAAGCCTCTTTTGTTTTATATATATATATATGAGGCCATCAGTGCCAGAACGGCATAACCCACATTTCACTTTTCTTTGTTTTATGCTTTAGTATCTATTAAATCGTGAACTTAAGATATTGGAAAACCAAACGAACACTCTCGATACACTGAGAAAGTTAACGCGATAAATTTAATTCACAATTATCAATGAACAAAATCTAACTGGGTAGAGAGTTATAGTCTGTATACCATGGTACACTAGATGACATTATTTATTCATCATATTATCTAAATAGAATACATAGAATAACTAATGTCATCTATGTAGTCGATTATCACAGACTCTAACTCTCTCTCATTAGAACTGTTCACTGAGGAGTGGGTGAATACACACTTTACCCGAAACGTCTGAACGTTCACAGAGTATCGAGAGTGTGTTTCATCTTGGTGCCGCATTCCATATCCTATTCACATATTTTCCAGCCATTAAATATTATTACTATTAAATCGTGAATTCCAGAGTAGTACAGTACTACTCATTATACAGTAGTACAGTACTGCTCTGAAATTCATGATTTAATAGATACTAAAGCATAAAACCAAGAAAGTCAAATGTGGATTAGGCCGTTCTGGCGCTGATTGCCTCATATGTAATATGCAATATATATAATTTATATGTCTTGTTATTTGATCTGATTTCATCACTATGCATATAATTGATTTATATATATATATATATATATTATATTATAATTTTGAAAAGTATGAATATTTTTTAATTATATTAATTTTTTTATTCATTTCGACTGACATCTGACATATGAATTTTTTTTGCAAAATATTCAAGTACAGTGAGGTACAATATTAAGTCCCACCCATGCCTTTTATACATGTGATTATTTCATTGTTTTTAAAAAAATATTATATATTTTTTAATGGAAACTTTCATGGTCCAAACCTAGAAAATTTCCAATAAAGATTTTCATTTTCTTTTATAAAAACAATGAACTAATCACAAGTAGAAAAAGATGGGTGGGACTTAATATTGTCCCTCACTGTACATCTATTTATATCAATTACTATTTTTACAAGACTGCCTCGAATTCGTTCTTTGACATAAATCACCAAAATCTTTTGAGATTTCTCATTTTAAAAACAAAATAAAAGATCTTTTTACTTGATCAACTTTTACAGAGTAAGAATTTCATTTTAAAAATTTATGCTATTATACATTTATAATTTTCGAAGACCAAGAATCTCAAAATTTTTGTTTAAAACAAAAGTGTAAATAAAAAAAATTATTTGAATAAAGACCTTTTGGGCTTGGACTGTTGTACGAGGAAATCCGTCGAGTAGGAAGCCGTTTTTGCAGTCTGGACGATCCAAGTTACTATCAATCATGTCGACGACGAGTTCATCGCTCACGAGTTTTCCTGGAGCAACCAATTCTTGGCTCACGATGTTTCCACTAAGTGGATGAAACGATTTGGAACAAATATTAGATGCATTTATTTCGACCAATTTTTTTCAAAGCTATTTTTAAAATCGTTTCCAAATTTGAGAATAAAAATAAATGTAATGAATTAATTAATCGAATTAGAACGCATAAAATAAGGAGTGAAACAGGAAGCTCCCTAGGGATGCTAATCTCAAAAGGACGGCCTTTGTAGCCATAATAGAGATAATATAAAATGAATATTATTTTGGAGGGAGGCCGTCCTTTCGGAAAACTTAATATCGGCCCAAAAATCCTTCATTTGAAGGAGGTCAAGTTCATAAAACAAGTTTTTCAGTACTTCCTTCACTGCTGATAAAAAACTGATCAACAAACAGTATTGAGTAAAATGTGATGGCTGTTTTTTGGAAATTTTAGCGGGATAATAAATTAAAAAGAAGATCAAGGAGAAAATATCAATATTTATATTTGGAGATTTACTTCTTATAAATTCGTAAGATTAAACAAAGGATGGTACTTTATTAAACAGGAATTTTATTGCCAGACAACTGTTGTGTCTCAGAGTTTCAGTCCAAAATATCTGCTTTAATATATCGAAAGTATATTTATATAAACCAATAAACACTCTGAGTGAATTGCATTCATCATTTCCAAAAATCATCCATCTAATTTTACTCTATAATTGTGTTAATTAAAGCTTTTGTGGTTTGTATTATTATTATTATGGGAATTTTTAAATAAAGACCACATTTTGTATTAATTATTTATTAAAAATATAAATACAAAATGTGGTCTATAATTAAAAATTTCAATAATAATATTACTCTATAATTGTTTGTTGAAGTACTCTTTAGTGTAGAAGGCACGAAAAAACTTTTTCCGACTTTGGTTCAGAGCATGGGTGATGCATAGTCCCCTGATATTGAAACCTATTTTCTCAAAGTAACATTATTTAAAACAAAGTAATAGTCAAGAGGAAAATCCCTTTGTTCAATTAATTGTTGAATTTTATAAATTAGTCATCATGCAGTTCGTAAGGTTATTAATTAAGACTAACCAAAGGTTGTCAATTTTCTTGTCAAATGAAAAATAAACAAAATGTCCATAAGGCTAAGCAAATTTGAGTTGATGGTTTTTTGGTGATAAGAATATCAGGTTAATGCCCCGGCTTTTGTCATGATCCCTAGGGAAACATTTCGATCCTCACAAAGAAATACTTAAAAAGCTAACATTTTGTTCCTTAAACTAGTTTATATTATAGATGTATATATATATATATAAGAATTTTGAAAAAAAAAAATTGATAGAAAAGTTTAAAGATTAAAAATCATATAAATGAAAGAATCACGTGATTTGGCCAACCTTCATCCATCACTTTCTTGATTTCTTTTCCAAGTTTCGAACCCGACGAAATTTCCTCCCTTAGCATATCTCCAGTTGACAAATGACAAACGCAAAATTTTTTTTTTAAAAGAGGTGCCTTAAAAAAAAAACAATTATTTAGTGATTAAATAATAATTAAGAAAAGAATTGATTATCTAATTACCTGGGTTCCTTTCCCAGATCCAGGAGGTCCCAAAAGAACAGCTTTGATCCCAGTAGGTTCATTTGGTTGTACTTCGGCTTTAAGTTTCGGTTCTGCTAAGGGAGGCATTTTAATTAGACTTGTGGGGTTTATTAATAATTCGATGAATAAGTTTGAAGGTCAATTAAAATGATAAATTTTGTTCTTATGGACTCAGTGTCCAATTGATATGTGATTAGAGAAAAACACTTGCTCGCTCTACGTCATTTATATACCAGCCGAGTGCCAATACTGCCAACAAAAATTTTCCAAAGACACAGGAGATTTTGAATGAAAAAAGCCGGAGATTTCAATCGAAAAAAAAACACGAGACAATTGAAAAAAGCCGGAGAAATTTTCTATGCAAAATTCATATCATTTGACCATTTTTTTTATTAGGAATTTTTTCCCGCTTAACTCAAATCATTCGATTACTATCTTTTTTTCCATATTATTCTTTTATTTAATCCGACAGAAAGGGGTTAGGGGTAATTCATCTTACTTTCTCTGGTTATAATGACAGAATAATGAAATTATAAGTTGGCATTAAAAATAAAAGGAAATTGATAATATGATTTAAAAAAAAAGTGCAGGAGGTGGATTTGAACTCGCGAAGTTTGGTTACGTGAGAATGAAAAAAATATATGATGACGAATTAACCACTTGAGCCACACTTTATATAAATGTACACAAGGAGAAATAAGCCATATAAGAAACATGAAATAAAAGTAGTATTAAAAAAATGTTAATATTCCACATATGATATATCATTTTTCATTACTTTTTATGCTGATTAATAATTTATAATCCAAATGTCAATAGCTTGCCTAGTTTTCAAATAATTCAATGGACAAACGTCAGATTGTTTATGCCTTGATGTAATTAAACCAAAAACTCTATCTAACATATGATACATGTCATTAATTCTTGAATTCCTCCTGATTTCAGAGAACTAAAGCCCTTTTAATTATATGATCTAATTTGGGAGTTATTGACGATCAAAGTTAAGCTTATTTTCGACCTTAATGACATCAGCACACTCAATTCTATGTTATCGAAAAAGCTTATTTATCATTGTCTGATTAAAACCAAATTTTTACCAGAGATTTATAATTAATAAATGAGTATTTTTCTAAAGTTTCATTCAGATTGGTAAAGAAATAAATAAAATATTGACTATTTTGTAAATTGAGTTTTAGAATTTGGGATCCCGGATGGGTAAAGAGAGCGCTCTGTGAACCGGGTCTAGGCTTGAATCTGAGATCCCAATTCTAAAACTCAATTTACAAAATAGTCAATATTTTATTTATTTCTTTACCAATCTCAATGAAACTTTAGAAAAAACTCATTTTTTAATTATAAATCTCTGGTAAAAATTTGGTTTTGATCAGACAATGCTAAATAAGCTTTTTCATATATATGGAATTGGGTGGTCAGGCCTTTAGGCCCGTGTTTGGCTTATGTTTGATCGTCAATAACTCAAAAATTAGATCATATAATTAAAAGGGGTTTAGTTATTTGGAATCAGGGGGAATTCAAGAATTAATGACATGTATCATATGTTAGATAGAGTTTTTGGTTTAATTACATCAAGGCATAAACAATCTGACGTTTGTCCATTGAATTATTTGAAAACTAGGCAAGCTATTGACATTTGGATTATAAATTATTAATCAGCATAAAAAGTAATGAAAAATGATATATCATATGTGGAATATTAAGATTTTTTTAATACTACTTTTATTTCATGTTTCTTATATGGCTTATTTCTCCTTGTGTTAATTATATAAAGTGTGGCTCAAGTGGTTAATTCGTCATCATATATTTTTTTCCATTCTCACGTAACCAAACTTCGCGAGTTCAAATCCACCTCCTGCACTCTTTTTTTATTCTTAACTCTTTTTAACTTTGCCCATCAACCGTAGGTTGGCAGGGAAAGTTAATGTAATCGTAAAAAAAATCGAAATTTTTCTGAAGCTGCCAAAATGCGTTTTGAGGTGCCCTGAATCCATTTAAGTAGTTTTTGGAATGATGTCTGTGTGTGTGTGTGTGTGTAAGTCTGTTGTAATTTTTTTCGTCAACGAAATCTCAAAAACTATTCATTCAATTGTTTTGAAATTTTGCACCCATAAACTAGGGGTAGAGGCCAAGAACTGAAAAGCTTTTGGTAAACATCGGACCATTAGGGGGCTCTAGGGGGGGGGGGACAAAAATTTTTTTCTTACATAACCTATAATTTTTTTTATATATTTAGAAACTAAACTTCCTCCCGAGTAAAATGATATATAATATGTATAACATCGGACCATCAGGGGAGCTCTAGGGGGGGGGGACAAATATTTTTTTCTTGACTAGTGGGTGGGCAAAGTTGTGCGCTCGGCTTAGTCCGACCCTTTATTTAACTTTGCCCATCAACCGTAGGTTGGCAGGGAAAGTTAATGTAATCGTTAAAAAAATCGATATTTTTCTCAAGCTGCTAAAATGCGTTTTGAGGTCCCCTGAATCCATTTAAGTAGTTTTTGGAATGATGTCTGTGTGTGTGTGTGTGTGCTGTGGTAATTTTTATCGTCAACGAAAACTCAAAAACTATTTGTTCAATTGTTTTGAAATTTTGCACCCATAAACTAGGGGTAGAGGCCAAGAACTGAAAAGCTTTTGGTAAACATCGGACCATTAGGGGGGCTCTAGGGGGGGGGGACAAAATTTCTTTTCTTACATAACCTATAATTTTTTTATATATTCATAAACTAGACTTCCTTTCGAGTAAAATGATATATAACATGTATAACATCGGACCATCAGGGAGGGGACCAATATTTTTTTCTTTAATAGTGGATGGACAAAGTTGTGCGCTCGGCTTAGTCCGACCCAGGGCCGGAACTAGGAGATTTTTTAGGGGGGCAAAATTTAATTTGCCGCCCCCTCCTTAAAATTTTCCCTGATCTCAAAAATTTTTCTGCGAAATTTTTTTTTTTTTTTCGCGGAACCAAATTTTCCCGTCCGAAAAAAATATTTTACCTTTTTTTTTAGAGACGCAAAATTTGCCGCCCCCTGATATCTGCCGCCCGGGGCACGTGCACCCACTGCCCCCCCCTAGATCCGGCCCTGGTCCGACCCTTTATTATACCTCATGTGAGGGGGTGGGGGCTGGCGCGCGCGCCAAAAATCACCTGGTACAGAGGCGGCAACCAAGAGTCGTTCTTTTGTATTATTTTAGTAAATAAGAAGCAGGGAACGCTAAGATGGTAAATTTTTTTTTTTTGATTTATTATTGCTTCAGGTATAAGGTGGTAAAATTAATTTGTTATTATTTTGAATATTTTATAATTAAGATGGTTTTCAAACTGTTCTGAAACTGTTCTGTTCTGTTGTGCTATCTTGCGGTGAATTCTAAAAATAGCCTAGTATCGAAAAGACCCAGAAGAGAGCGCGATCAGCAACGCGCAAAATCACTGACAAACAGGGAGGTAAAATAATTAATTTCTTTTTGTATTAAAAAAGTTTAAATCTAAATAATAAAGAAAAAATTATAAAAATATTCTTTTTTTTCTGTTTATTACAAATTCAAATCTAAGCATAATTTTTCTTGATTATGTTTTTTTTTTATTTCACGTTTCCATTTAGTGCTGCTATCTTAAGAAGAAAACTGTAAAGATTTTCCAACTGTTTTCAAATAAACTATGTTTATTCCAATAAAGAATTATTATTAGTTTAGAAGTATTCAATATTTACTAATATATATTTTTAATAAAAAAAAAATAATAATAATAGTAATAAATAAATTTTATTATTAATATATTTTTCTAATAATTTCATATTTTATAATTTTTATATTTCAATCTGAAGAAAATTTTCTAGACGGTGCTGCTACCTTCTGGGAAAAGGTGGATATATTTTCTAATTCTTGAGTTTTCAAGCTCAAACAATCAGTTGCAATCTTGTTAGTGTAATTATTGACATGTGTGTGATGCTCTTGCTAAAATTTCTCTCTGTTCAATTATTAAGTGTTTGTTTATATGTGAAAGTGGATTAATAAAAAGAAATATAATATGTATATTTATAATGTGTTAGTTTAAAATAAAAAACTAAATGAAAAACATATTTATTAAATATTTCTTGAGACCTTTGGATTACGAATAAGTTCAAGAACATGGAGCCCATATATCATATAAAGTAAGTATTATAATAAACTTTATTTTTACTAAAACTTATAAATGTATAGATAAATATGATAAAATATTAATATTCAAGTTGAAATTGATAATAAAAAAAAAAAACACGACAATTCCAAGATGGTGTCTTTGAACTTCCTGGAAAACAAATAAAATGCTTTATTGCCTGTTCTATATTTAGAATTCAGTAGGAATGGACATTTTATTTCATTTCACGTTGGCGCCCATTTAGTCGGACCACAGAGTTGACCGAGTCACCCGTTTTAATGTCTCATTAAAAAAAACTCCAGAATATGAAAAATTTAAACAATTTTATTAAAAGATTTCGGACTCTTTTTTTTATCTATTCAGGTTTACCTATACAGTAGCGTAGCCAGGATTTCTGCTTGGGGGGGGGGGGCAAAAGTTTTATGAACACCCGGGGGGAGGGGGAGAGTTCTCCACCCATTTCCAAGAAACTTAAAGTGGAGAAACTTTTTTTTAGATAATATAAGAATTATAAATAAAAAACAAATAAAATAAAATTGAATCCTTCTCACCTTCTCGATTGGCCTCCTCAATATGAATTATGCTAATAAAATTTTAGAAAGGAAAATAAAAGAACCAACGTTAAATTTTGAAAATGCTGAAATTAGTTTTATCAAATTTATTTTCATTTTATCAAAATATAGAACTTTTTTGTTATAAATAAGATTTGACAAGAAGCATATAGACTAATATTAAAGATTATTTTCATTAGTTTTTTTTTTTAGATTTTAGAATTTATGAGAGTTAATAAAATAATTATTTAAAAAAAAAAATTTTTTTCTTATATTTCTTAAAACGCAAATAAATAGAATTATTATTATTATTATTTTATTTTTTTAAACATTTACACTTTTTTTCTCATTCACACTCACACCTCGCACTTTTTCTGCAACTCAGGCCATGTAAGACATTTACGATAACCGTTATTGATTTAATATACATATATGGGGTCCAGGCATTCTTATTTAAGCCATTTGGTATCCATTTGGCTTAAATAAAATCATCGGACTGCCTGGGGTCCGAACCCGCGACGTTTGGTATACGAGGTTAGCACGCTAACCTCTACACCAAGCCCCGAGGGCTGAATTATTTTTTCATTAGGGAAAACAATAATTAATTTTTGTTTTGGCCAAGGCTTTGGGGGGGGGGGCTGGGTCCCCTGAATACGCCACTGTCTAAACCCCAACATCGAAAAAAAAAAGTTTTCCTCCAACGCCAAATTGTTCAATCCACTTCCCGTAGTATGTAATGGGTGGGGGGGGGGGGGAGGGGGGCGGGAAGTAGCGAAATGATGGTTTTTCGCAAATATCTCGAAAACTATGCGGTTTCCCGCAAAAATTCATCTATACAAAATTAATCTAAATTATTACAAATTACAAATTACAAATAAAATTGGCCTAGTACATAATCACGTTAAAGTGATCGTTTAGTGATGGATTTACGCCTAGGCCCGTGCCTAGGAGGGCACGATTTAAGGGGCGTCGAAAAAAAATTTTCGCATGGGATTTTCACGGCTGGGGAAAAAATATTCCGCAGGACGAAAACATTTAGTCCCGCAAAAAAAAAAATTCGCAGGGCGGCAAAAATTACGTGTCTCTAAAAAAATAGGTGAAATGATTTCTATGGCCAGGGCTTCAGGGCGGAAAAATTTAGTTTAGCAAAAACAAAATTTTTCGCAGGGCCAAAAAATTTCGTCTTCCTAAAAAAAGATAAACGGCAGGGGAAAAAATTTTCCTCAGAAAATATATAAATGACATACATAGGTAAGAGAAAGTAAAAATTGTATTTAAAAATTTCTTCTCTCTAAATGTTTAAGGGCCCTCCCCCCACAACCCAAACAGAAATATTGGCTATCCTAAAAGTCGCCTAAAGACCTAAACCAGTCAATATATAATTTAAAATAAAGATATTTACGGAATGAATTTGTGTTCGAGTTTTTCGCGCACCCCGGTGGACTTGAACTACCTGCTTTCGCCTGACTGACAAATCATAGATCACCGAACCCAGAGTGAAAGAGGGAGTCCTGGTTCGAGTCCAAGGATCTCATTAAGCCCAAATAAACACCAACTTATCTTTTAGTCATCTTTATGTTGACTATTAAAATTCCTAGTGTGATCCCTATCAAATAAATTCTCTCAAGTACCCAAATAAAATTTACTTTAAAATATTGAAGTGATTGCTCTCTCAACTTATGAACTGATGTAGATTGATAATTGAACTCCTTATCCTCTGCTTTAATTAATTTTATCGTTCATTAAATTGGTTTTAAAGTTATGGTCTCACTTTAACAAAAAAACTTGCTTAGGTTGGCTATTCGAATAACAGCACAAAAATGCAAAATCATTCATGATTATATAATTTTGCAACTTCACATTTTAGTTTCATCAATCAAATTTAGGGTTCACCTTCATCAAAATAGATTCGATTCTCCTAAAGAAAATGATCCATTCAGGTCCGCGTTTGGAGAAAATAGCTGAGAGAAACCGTTAGTATTATAAAAAAAATCTCTTCCGAAAAAATTCCCTTTCTAATTAAATAATAACACCATGATATTATGTTATTAAATGTGGATGATATGGTTAAAAAAGAAAAATTTGAAAATATTTTTTTATTTAATTATTTCCTGATTAATAAATTTCACTATGACCCTCTTGACGTCTTCTCTTAAATCGACTTCAGGTCAAATCAAGAATTTAAAACATGTAAAGATTTTAGAAATTCTGTCAGGTCCAGGTTTATCTTGGGAGGGGAGAGGGATCAAATTTGTAGATTAATTTTTATTCCTTATACAGTAGAGTCTTGCTAACCCGGCCTAAACGGGATCCGAAACATTTAATAGGCTTGCATATATAATTTATACATGTATAATGCAAAATTACATATTTAGATCTATAGCCTATAATGATACTTTGTTTTCTTAAATTACCCCTTTTTTGCTGCACTATCCCGAAGATCAAAAATTCGATGTCAAGATTTTGATGGGTATACAAGTTTTTCGTGGTTTTCCCAAAACGGTCTGTCTGCCTATGTATCTGTATGCAACGATTTTAAGCATGAAGGAATTGAGCTAGGAGGTTGAAATTTTATATTTAAGTAAGCTACCCTCCCGGACAGTCAACTTTTGAACGTAATCGGCCAAAAAGTACTGGTACTTTACTGATGTACTTTTTCATTTTTTTTTATTTTTTCAAAATTAGCTAATAATTTTGATTAAAATTCAAAAATCAATTATTTTTTCGATGTTATTTAAAATGTGTCCTCTCATTTTGTCCTTGAAGTGTTTTGAAGCACACTTTACTCTTGTACTTCATAGGAAAAAAATAAGTGCTACGAGGTTGAAATTTTATATTTAAGTTTTAGCACCCCCAACCCACTAGCGTAACGTTTTTTAGCTGGGCCCCCCGCAACCTTTATTTCGGGTCCCATTATTAGACCTTACAAAAAATATTTTTAAAATACAGTAGGCCTATATCCCTGAACCCTGAGGGCCTCGGGCCCTCTCAAAGACAAATTTTCATTAGTTTTTTTTTTTAATCTAAATTTTTACGTTTTTACCGGAGCCCTGAGGGCCCCAGGCCCTTTTAAAGACATATTTTCATTAATTTTTTTTTTTACCTAAATTTTTCCGTTTTTACCGGAGCCCTGAGGAGATACAGTTTTTTAGCCTGGCCCGGCCCGTGGGCCCCCCAAGGTCCAGGGCCCCCCGCATTGCGAGGTCTGCAGGGGCGTACGTTACGCCACTGCCCCAACCCTCTGAGGCGTGAAAATAATCTTTTTAACAAAATCTGCCAAAAAGTACTAGGCTATTCTTTCAGTTTTTTTTTTTTCTCAAAATTCGTTCCAACGATTTTGATTAAAATTCAAAAATCATTTATTTTTTTCTTTGTTCTTTCAAATAGCCTAAAATAAATAAATTTTCTCATTTTGCCCTTTAAATCTTTTGAATGACACTTGACTCTCTACTATTAAGTAAAAATTTTTCATTTGAAATTATCCTTTAAACACACTCTTTTTGTAAATTCAACAACAATAAAAAAACAAAAAAAACAAATGCAAATTGACTTTCTTGAAATAATTCGAACTTTAATTGAAAATAAAATCACTTTTATCTTAGTTAAAGAATCATTTATAAGTGCTTTCGCTATAAAGCTGTTATTTTCTTGGAATTAGTAACGGAGATCGAGATTTCATCCTTATACCTAAGATGCTCATCTATCTCCAGCTTAGGCCATGACCCTCACAAGGTCTTCCGTGATTATCGAAGACAGTAGACAGATATTTGCATTCAAGAGAGGAGAATTCTTTTGCCATGTATTTAAACGGTTAGTCGCGACCTACGGGTGAATGGCTCCCTGACACGATCCAATCCCGACACACGTGATTATTAAAGTTTTCCATTTATTTAACAATTACAATGTCTTAAAAGAAAAACTTTGTAATTTACTTATTTCAACAAAAATTTGAAAAAAAAAATTTGTTTACCTTATTTTTACTAAAAGAAAGCGACATCTCGCTCTTGTTCTGTAAACATTACCATTAGACCATTTTTATTTCTAAAATTTAAAAATTTTACGTAAGATCTGATAAAATTTTGAAAAAAATTATTATCTTTGATGTGTCTTTTACCGAAAAACTTAGAAGTCCAGTGTCTCGCCAAAGTCTAATCCAATCTAAAAAAAAATAAAGCAATTTTTAGCAAAATTTTTTTACGTTCCCTTAATGACTTAGATTCAGCCATGTTATGTTCTTTCACACAGGGTTACTGATATCTCGGAAACTTGTCGACTAGGAGACTTGAGACTCTAGTTCCCTGTCGTATTCACATGTTCAACATGTAATTCTTATTATTTTAAAGAAAAATAAGCCCACGGGGCTTGGAGTACTTCTATACCGAACGTCGCGGGTTCGGACCCCAGGCAGTCCGATGATTTTATTCATTGGCGTAGCCAGAAATTTTTGATGGGGGATCAAGAAATTTTTTTCAAAAATTTAAGATTATTTTAGGGTATTTGTAAATCATTTTGGTTTGTTTTTTATCTAGAGTAAATTATTATATTTTACTTTCTCTTACCCTATATGAAATATAATTTGTATTAAATATCTAGTCATGGCTTGGGTCCCATGGGGGGGGGGGTTTGAACCCCCAAAACTCCCCCTGGCTACGCCTATGATTTTATTTAAGGCATTTGGATACCAAATGACTTAAATAGAAATGCCTGGACCCCCAATAGATATATTCAATACAACGGTTATCGTCAGAGTCTTAAATGGCGTAAGTTGCCGAGAAGACTGCGTGGGTGTGTGTGTGAGTGTGAGTGTGAATGAGAAAAAAGGGTGAATGTTTAAAAAAAAAAAAAAGACAAATAAAATTTATAAATAAGACTAACTTATTTCAATTTTTTTTTTTTGAAATTTTGAGAGGAGGACGGGAATTTATCCCAACCCTGACTATGGCCCTGGTATACTGGTTCCTTTTCGATTAACCCTAGATTCCAAATTAAGATGAGATAAAAAATAAATTTATAGCTCATAAAGCCAGAACTTTTCACCTTGGCATTTCAGCTCATTCTTATAATTTACATTAAAATACTTTAGCTTCAACCGTGGCAATTCATCCTTATGCCTATCACTTATAAACCAATTACTTTTAAATCATTCAATATGCTTATTAACTTTCAAGTTGGTTTTATCAATGGAGCGAAACGAAAAAAAATCACCAACTTCTAAAAATAGGAATTCTTTTTCGATTAACTTCTTTTACTACATCTAAAACCATTTAGATCTCGCGGCTATTTATTAGTAGGTTACTCAATTGAATTGGGACGTTCTCGTTACGTTATTATAATTATCGTTTGGGACGGGAAGTGAACTCCTGACTAGGGCTGCTCAAAATAATCGATCAATCGATTATTCAACGATTTATTTATTTTTTTTAAATAATCTATTATTTTTCACAATCGATTATTGGGAAAAATATAAAAATTTTGATAGAGAAAAAAAAGGTATAATCGATTTTTTTTTCATAATCGATTATTTTTTCCCATAACCCATTATTTTTTCGTCTGTCCGGACCCAATAATCGTTTAATCGATTATTTTTCATAATCGATTATTTTTTTCAATAATCAAACACCCCTACTTCTGACTCCCGAGTAGAAGAGTCGAGGACTGTGTGGGCTTAAATAGCAAGTTATTTTTATTCATTTTAATAAAATCCATTTTGAAAATATCAATGACTCGTCTTCTCCATGACAATAAAAGTATATTATGAATTTTAAAAATTAGACTTTTTCTAGTTGAATGAATTTACATAATTTATTATTATATGAATAGTATGAGAATTATTTGAATATCCGATGTGGATTGTGATCTATTACATTATTAGTCATGTTCGTGATTTTCAGATTTAATAATACCTCTTATTAAAAAAAAAAGTGGAAATCAAGATTATTTTATTATAATAAAGGAGATAATTTTATCCAATCCTCTTTAAAGAAGCTACCTAGATTTTAGCATAATGGTGCCCTTAGGCTCAAAGTTGAATGTATCAATAGAATGCTTCTGAACAAAAATTACATTGCCAAGTTGAAATTTAACATATTAATTTATGTAGAATAATAATGATATAACTCGAACCACAATAACAACTAAAAATAGTATTTCACTTCTAATAGCTGCTCAGGCGTAATCAGTGGATTCATTTGCGGAAATTGTGTATAATATTCTAAAAAAAAAAAAAATTATGGGTAAACAACATTTTGCAAATACAAATTTCGAAAAGATCCATATTTGTCCCTCTGGCATTGTCAGTTAGCCATATTAAAATCTTCTTCTTCTCTCCTCGCCTTGTCCCGCTAGGCGAGGTCGGCGGACCTCACTCTTTCCCTCCACCCCTTCATACGTTTTTCCGACCGGAAAATATGGAACAGGCCGGCCCGTCGCGCGGGCTGACGCCTGTTGAAAAGAGGAAGGAAGAGACAGACATTTAAAGAACTGAAGGACTGCCTATCCTAGCTCGGGCAGCTCGTGGTTGCCATCCACTTACCCACAAAATGTGGGCCCCTGAGCAATTAGCCATATCAAAATAAATAGGTTTTAATAAAAAGGATATTATTTTCAATTTTTATTAATGATAAAATTTATTTCCAAATAATAATCTCTTAAAATTTGAGAGAAAATGATAAAAAAGAGATCAACAACCTAGAAGCAAGCAACTATAACAACCGGAAGTTGAAAATTGCTTGTCAGGTGGACAAGGTTGAAATAGGAGACACCTTCGGTC
Organism: Euborellia annulipes; assembly: GCA_023213315.1. Taxonomy (NCBI): domain Eukaryota; kingdom Metazoa; phylum Arthropoda; class Insecta; order Dermaptera; family Anisolabididae; genus Euborellia; species Euborellia annulipes. The sequence goes on along the minus strand of JAKCPI010026532.1, from coordinate 15,946 downwards.
TTGTAGATTTCCTCTCATAGAAAATTTATATTCAACTTAAAATATGAAATATTGATGCGATTCTTCAAATTTAAGAAATCTAGACCAGAATCTCCACTTAGCTGAATTTTTCTAAAATTTTTTATCAAATAAAAATTGTGTAAAAATATTTTTTCTCTTAGTCTTTTCGGCAAATGAGGCCATTTATTTACACTTAGTCATTATTTATTTAAATTAATTAAGAGTCATTGATAATTTAAACCAGAGGTCGCCAAACTTTTTTGATCATCGACTCATGGGAGTATTATTTTCCATATAAATCTATGTAGAATTAACCCTTTATCTCATATTTTAAATTTCTTTTATTATCTTGATTCCAAATATTTATTTAATTTAATTAAATTATTATCAAAAAATTTATTTTTATCGCCCCCCTAAAATTAATCAAATCCGTTTTGACCTTGTTTTAGAAAATGTATTCAGAGATATTTCCATATCAGAAAATCTCTCGTTTTAACAAATCAAGGCCGAAATTTTTATAATTAATTTTGAAGATAAAATTTATTTTTATTTTAATTAAAAATTCAAACTATTTATATTAGATGTACAGTGAAACCTTGCTTAACGAGTATAATTCGTTGCTCGTTAAGCAAGTCTTCTTTTACAATTTGTTTTGCCAAGTACTCGTTATGAGAGGTGCTCGCTAAGCGAGGTTCTACTGCATATTAAATATAGGGCCTACCTCAAAAATATACATAAAAAAGTAAATTTTACTTTTTTTTCACTTTAATAATTTGAGATTTTTCTTTTATAAAAATTGATTGACTTTAGTTATTGGTCGTATTGATGATCTTATTATATCTTCACGACTTTATTAATTCATAACTTTCCAAAAATAGTAATTAGTTAACGATATGTCCATGAGCAAGGCCGGATCTAGGGGCAGTGGGTGCATGTGCCCCGAACAGCAGATATCAGGGCGGGCCAATTAAAGAAAGATTTACTAAAAAAAAACTTCACACAACTTTCTCTACCTTCTAATCGAATTTACTCTGCCCCAGATTTTTTGTGTCGACTATATTTAGTTCCCGACATACGGAACATTGAATTCAGATTAATTTTTCAATATTTTTTTTGCCCTCTTTCTTTCTTAAGGTTAAAATTTTTAATTTTTTTTTTTTATAAAAAAAAATTTTTTTTTTTTTTTTCCCTTAAAAACACCCCCCCCCCCCCCCCCCCCCCCCCCCCCCCCCCCCCCCCCCCCCCCCCCACCCCCCCCCCCTCTTTTCCCCCCCCCACACCCCCATCCACTTCTCTCTCTATATATATTAAATTAAGGTAAAATGATATGAATTTTGTAAAGAAAATTTTAAGGAGGGGGCGGCAAATTATATTTTGCCCCCCCCCCCCCCCCTTTAAAAAATCTCCTAGTTCCGGCCCTGCCCATGAGCCAGGCTGTCCACCTGAGCCCTAACTCTAAAAAAATTTTATGATAGAATTTAGTAACTTTTACACACATATAAACTGTAGATTGTAATTTACATTTCTTTATTACATAAATCGTACGTTGGTAAAAATATGTTATTGAATATTTTAATTAATTTTAAAAAATGCTTAGGCTATATATTATATTAATATATTTCATTTTTTTTAATTATTTTTATATAGGCTTATGCGAGGCATTTCTTCAAACAAAAATATAGATATTGGCCATATACGCGTAGATATGTATATAGATTTGAGAAATTTCGGGTGGGGCGGGCCCGGGCCTCCTCGGCCCCCCATATATACGCCCTTGATTTGTACCAAAGGTCGCGGGTTCGCATCCCATCCCATGCGACAAAAATGTATTTAAATTATCTAGTTTATTTAGAGAAAGGAAATAGAACAGGATAGCAACAAAAAATCACTTGGGAATTATAAATACAGATTAGTTTTTTACTTAGTATAATGATAAATCTTTTGTATTAAAACAATGGACCTGGATATGATAATTATACATGTAAATGATTAGTAAACTTTTTAATCTTTTTTAATCAATATTTAAATTTGAGTATCTTCTCATTTCTGCCTTTCAAAAGTATTAGTCATTCATTTTTATTATTTTTTTTCTTTTATTTTTACAAATACTAATGCAATATTTACTAAGGAAACGAATTAGTAAATTTGCTCCTTTCTCTCTATTTACTTACGATTGTTTTTCATTCATACTTCTAGCTAAAGCCATTGCCCTTTAGATCTATATGGTCTAGATATTCTTAATGTGGGGTGAAGATTATACTGATTAATCTAAGTTGCCAACAGAATGCATCCAAAAAGCAGAAACCGTAACTAAAATCGACAAATGAATAGGTTTGTTGAGTGTAAAATTTATCGAAAAGACGATGCTAAAAAAAGACCAATGACACTATTAAAAAATTTTGATTGATTATAAATAGAAGAGATGTTTCTCAATTTGTTCCACATTGACCTTAACGAAAATTATTTTTAGTTATATCTTTAAAAAAATTGTCTTTAAAATATCTACATACTTTAGGTATTAATATAGAGAGTTGACTTGGTCCATTTTAATCTTAAAAAAAAAGCAATTTATAAATTTATTGGGGTAATTGAAATTTATGTTCTATTTTAATTAAAAAGTATTTAAAATTTATTATTGTTTTCAAGCTTATATTTTTTTTTTATAAGACATAATAAGAATTAAAAAATAATAAATTAAAATTTACAAAAAACAAAATATTTGTTTCGCAATCCTTATTGAAATATTTGTTTTTGCGAAGGGGGGGGTGCCAGCCTCCCTCTGAATACACCACTGTAATACCCCTATGCATATTAATTTTGAACTTGATGACTTACAGTCTGCTAGGAAACATATTCACACCGAAATTCTAATTTATAAAATACAGTGGAACCTCGCTTAACGAGCATAATTCATTCAAGAATCACAAAGCTCGTAAAGCGAAACACTCGTTATACGAAACAATAGCATCTCCCCATGGAGCTGTTTGTCTTCCCATGACACAGACTGACGTAACATGCGCACTGGGAGTTCCCCTCTCGTCGCCACTCGTTATGCAAAACGTCGCTCGTTAATTTGTTTTGTTCGTTATGCCAATTACTCGTTATGAGCGGTGCTCGCTAAGTTCTACTATAATTTTAATTATTTAATTGTAAAGCCAATGACTAAAGTTGCTCAGGGGCCCACATCTTGTGGGTACGCGGATGGCGACCACGAGCTGCTCTAGCTGAGACTGGCAGAACTTATTTTCTTTGCATGTCAGTCTTTTTCCTTCTTTATATTCAACAGGCGTCAGACCGTGCGATGGGCCGGCCTGTTCTATTTCTTCCCTTTCGCAAAAATTCCCTCCATCGACCCCACACAGCGGGGTTAGGGCGAGGAAAGAAGAATAATAATATGACTAAAGGACACCAAAATAAAATATAATTATCAATATTCAACATGAGAAATTAGTCTAAACCAAGGGCGGATACAAGGGGGGGGTAAAGGGGGTAATTACCCCCCCCTGAAAAAAATTTATTTTTAATGTAAAATTTTAAAAATTAATACTTAAAAATTTGATTTGTATTTATATTCTGGCAAACAAGTACAGAATGAGCCTTTAAATTACCGAAATTAAGAAAAAATAGTGTGCTATGCGACCAGTCACACCAGATTACCCCCCCCCCCCCCCCCGAGAAACACCTCTGGATCCGCCCTTGGTCTAAACATCACCAAATTCTTATTTAGAATAATAATATTTGAAGTTGTGTAAAGGTTATTTGTCCCGGAAAGTAAGCCAAACAGTTATAAGAAAAATTTCGAAAAAACTTCAGGGGACGGGGGATAAAAAAATGAATGACACCTGCCTATTTGTATTTTTTTTTTTTATTGGCATACTTTCCTCCTCTATACAATTATTTCTTTTTTATATTAATTTTTAATATAGTAATATTTTTGTTTTGGTAACCCGAAATCCAGACCAGCCCCCCCCGGACTTCCGGTGACCAGGCAACCAACTCCGTTACACAAACTAACGCTCCGTTCTATTCTAGGGGATTGTCCGTTGCAAGGTTGCCAGCACCGCGATCAATGCTGGCGGCGACGGCGGCGGCGGCGGAGCGCGGCGGCGACGGCTTGACGCTCCAACTCAGTAGTAGTGTTTGCCGCTTGCCCTTCGGTTACTTATCAATCCCTCTCATTCACTCTTAAACGTAAGGGCTCTATAAAAAAAAAAATACCGGGAGTGTTTTTTAATACCCGAAACCACCATAACTTAACATTTTCACTGTGTGCACCAATGAAGTGACATGCGGCCGCCGCCGCGATGGACTTCGAACGCGACGAGAGCCTCAAAGAATGGGCGAAAGACAAGCCTTTGAGTATACTTCAATTGGACCCAGCTGATCGAGCTGTTTTACGTATTGCAGGTAAGATCATCGTTATCATTAAACCACGTGAATGTAAAAAAAAAAATATTAAAAAACCTAACCTAATCAATAGCAAGCCAAAGTTCGATCAATGAAATAAATAGCCTTGGAATTAAATTTGTCGTGTGTTTGACATTTATTTCAACATCAGTTTTTTTTTTTTTTAAATATTTAAAACAATACTAAGTATGTTCAGTGATTTACTAAATGTCAAAAAACATTTACAACCTTCTTTTCCTTTTTTATTTTTCTTAAATATTTATTTTTTAATTTAAATTTTAGTGATTTATAAATCAATTTATTATTTTCTGTGGATTTAATCTTGTGACATTTACTGTTTTGAAGGTCTTTAGCAAATTTTTTCAAAGATGAAACGTCATTTTAAGGGTTAAACTCACAATTGGGTCTCATGCATATACACACATTTTTTTTTGGCACTAGTTCATTCACTTTTCACCCTGAATTATATTGTAAATACAATTTCATTGACGTTTTAATTAATATTCCCACCTCACTGCTTAATCATCATTAATTTAAATAAATTTCCCAATTGATGAAATATTTTTTTATCCCCTCCACATTCTATTCAATTGACCCCAAACATGCCCACTCAGTGTGAGAGATAAGAAACACTCCCCCACCCCATTTTCTCTCCCTCTCTCTCTCTTTCATTCTTTCACCCCCATAACATGCTATTGATTTTCCCTCCTGTATGTACCAACGTCGGGTCTGTTTAAAGCCGAAATGTATGCTTGAAATCATCTCAATGTTAGTCACCAGTGACTCATATCTTTTTTTTTTTTAATAAAAAACATTTCCCATTATCTCCTTATCATAAGTAACTTGGTAATTTATATATAAAAAAAAAAGATTTGAAAAATAACGCAAATGACAATCTGACAAGCCGGCCGGCTTTCATTTAATTATATTCCTATAGTCTGTTGGGAAGACGTTGGCGACCTTCCGCGATGCATTCAACACGTGCTTGTTGTAATCATCAAAGACAATTGATGATGGCCCTGAGTCGTCATTCAAGCACATTCCTACCTAATAAGATTTACAATTATAATAATTAATTTATCCTTGCATTAGGCATCTTTTTTTGAACCAAAATAAATTCTAAAAAAAAGTCATATTTTTTTATATAGGCCATTTTTTTTATCCGTGATATAATCAACTTTAACTATTTTTATTGCAATTCATCAATGAATTATTTAAAAAAGTAAACATATTATAAACTAGGTAGAGCCTTGTTTGAAAAAGATGGAATTTTTTCAATCAATGCTCAAATAGACTATTCATTAGCCAGTCAATATATCGTTTAAGATAGCAAATTTGCGAGATATGTTTGTGCTTAAGATTGGGCAAAATTGCACCCCCTGAAGTCGAACCAGGACATCCCCGCTTTCGCGGCGGGTGGACTACCCTTATCCTAGGGCGCCGGCCCAAACATTATAATCCATTAAAAATATTCACTCTTACTTTCTCTTACTTATATGTATATATAAAGATACATCTCTATATATATAGAGAGAGAAAGTCAAAAATTCAGGATATTTTGATGGATATACTCGTTCTTAGGACGCCTGAAACAAAAAAAAAGGGGTTTCCGCGACCTGTCTGTGTGTGTTCAATTTAAAGCATGAAAGAATTGAGCTATGAGGTTGAAATTTTATATTTAAGTTAGGAACCCCCCTAGGACGTGCCACGAAGCTTTTGAACAAATCGGCCAAAAAGTACTAGCACTTTACTGATGTTTTTTTAGATTTTCTCAAAATTCGCTACAACGATTTTGATTAAAATTCAATCATCAATTATATTTTAGATTCTCTTTAAAATGTATATTCTCATTTTGCACTCAAAATTGTTTGAAGCACACTTTACTCTTGTACTTCATAGGAAAGATAGGAGAAATGGTAACAAAATATAAATATTACTACAGAATGGCGCAAGGTTATTTCTGTCCTCATCATACCTCCTCTTTATAAGAATAATTTAAAATAGATATTTTCCCATGTTTATAAATTTTATTACATCTTGAATTCAAATGTACCGTTCTGTCCGAAACTAAATATATGTCGACACAAAATATGTAGTGTGACAAGCACAGAACACATAGATAGATCATTTTGCAGGACTCAGGGAACCTCAAAATATGCATTTCCATCAAAATCTCGACATCTTGACATGAAAGATTAGCAGTAAAACTTTACTCTTACTTTTGCAGGGAAGGAGGTTTGAGACTCTTCCTTACCCCAGTACGCCCTTGGCTAGATCCTAATCCAATTGAATACTTTCTAAACCCTCTCAGCTCGTGTATGGGTTTGTTTAGAATTCTCTATAGGATTGATTAACTCCTTTCTTGAATCCACTAGCAGTCCTAAGGGAGAATAGGAAGCAAATGGGCTCTGACCCCCCTATAAAATATTAATATTTTAATTTGAATCCTAAACTAATAAATCATTATCCCCATTAGGCTTTGCTCATTGAATTTCCCATTTCCTTTCCATCTCACCTCCCTCCCCCCTCTTCTCTTTACAAAAAGACCATCACTATAATTCACTACAAATTTCTAGAACAAAAAATAATTTAAAAGTAAAATATGGAGATTATTTGAAAACTTGCTATTTTTACTCTCACGCTATGAATCATATATTTAATTATTTCCTATTTTTCATACTAGTGCCTTAGTAAATAAATAATTACAAAGGAAGCCGCTTATTTTTTTTTTAATTTTCAACATTGTATAAAACCAGCTTACATATATTTTGAATACAAAACATCCCATTATCATTAATAAATTCTCGGTCATTAGACGAGATAGAGATAGGACGAGATGTATTTATCATTCCCAAAGATTTCTTTTCCTTCATAAATATTTGTTCCTTCCCTCTTTCTCTAGTGTGACTTGTTAAAAGAACCCTATTCTTAATTTTTTTTTTCAAGTTATCAAACACTTCTTATGAATAAAAAAAAATACAAGGCTTGCTTTAAATAGATAGGATGCACACTTATTATTGAGAAAAGGGGACAATTTCTTTAATCATTCTTTTGAAAAACATTTTGTACTAATTTATTAGCAACTTTTTTTATCTCTTTCTCCAAAAATACCGGTACATCACTAGAGGGAGAAACAAAAATTTTATTTCCTTTTACCTTAATTTTACGATAAAAAATTCATTATATCTCTAATACTATTTCAAAAAAATGATATTAATTTATAATATAAAAAAAAAATAATAGAATAATAATCACAGGAAACACTTTTTTTAAAATGAATTTTGGAAAACTTATTATGCAGTTTTTTTTTTTTTGTCAATCTATTTCCTTTGAATGAGGTCATTCCGAACATAAAATTCTCTTAATTTATCCCGTAACAAGAGTTATCCAATTCGTATCGTCCTTCATTTTATACTTTATTTTAATTATTTGCATTCAGGATATTCTATAAATATAACGTATATGCAGATGTGTTGTGTCTGATTGATAATGTAACTGCATAACAGACTAGATTCCGGATTAAAATTATATAATTTGACAAATACAACTAAACAATGTATTGCAAAATTTGCGTAAATAAAAATTTTGTATGGCTTTGAATGGACCTAAAGTGAATTTAATTTATATTTCCAGCTATATAGCCTATACCAGTATATTATAAAATTAAAACTCCTATTTACATTTTACGGATCTTTTTTTTAAATTTCATTATTTTTACTTGAGATGCAGAAAATAAATAAAAAGTAGTTAAGGTTGTTCGGATAGTACATCGTAAGTCATAATAGAATCTAAATTTTTTTTTTAAATAAAATTAAAAATTTGAATGCCAAAATTCCTTATTATAATTTAGTCGTGACCTATCATAGTTTATAATTGGATTAAGTTAATAATTTAATTACCAAAAATAATAAATGAATGACTTTCGACTTGAGCAGTATTTCACGTAATATAGAACTGGCAACATTGCATTCATCAACTATCTATTTTAAATCTTAAACGCCTTAAATTTTATTTTATTTAATATATTACAATGTTTAATGCAAATCAGTTTAAACACAATGGACGATTTGCGAGAAAAAATATTGTAAAATTGAAAAAAAAAATGTATCTGACATAGAGATAAGACACTTATGTTATGCGACGTTGCCAGGCTGGTCTGACTCTCGAGAATTCATTATTTTTAAATATTAGCGACTGTCATTTTGGAGAATTTTTTGACTTTCTTGTTAAAATATCTTTAAAAGCGGTCGGCAGAAACTTTTGATTTTATTTTTAACATATTCCTCGGAAGTGAATTAATAAAATGTAAGTTTTTTTGTTTTTGTATCATTTGCACAGATGCCTATATAATTCGATATGTGTGAATTTCGTCGTTATTCCCCATAGGCTACATGTTAAATTTCAATTTTTTAAAAAATTAATTACACGATAACCCTGTGTCAGATCTGCTTCAAAATTTTATTTTATACGTATTTGATAGTGATTAATAACATATTAAAAAATTAGCTTTTAATCAAGGAAAGTGCTTTAATGTCCGAACAACCTTAAAGGAGGGATAAAAATTCTTTTCAAAAACCGATATCGTAGTATAGTATGATCGCCTCTATAATTAAAATTAGGGATCAGGGAACGAAGTTAAAAAGGGTTCAGGAAGCTTGAGAATGTTTAAAAATCAACATGCTAGGCTAGGTATCATTCTTTTATTAGTACTCAAGAGTGTAAATTGTTTAGTCTTCTTTATATAATTAGCATGTCTGTATTTAGAAGGTTTACAAAAAAACTCAACTCTAAAATATCCTATTTAGAATTTTTTAATAGCCTACTAGTAGTATAATTTTTCTCTACGTAAAAATGTTAGAAAAACTTTCAACTAGGTCTATATAACCCCTTTTTTACTTTCTCTTACCTATATGTATGTGTTAATATACATATACTTATATAGAGAGAAGTATTGGATTCATGTCAAAAATTCGATGTCGAGATTTTAATGGATATACACGTTTTGAGGTTCCTTGAATCAAAAAAGTGGTTTTCGCGACATGGTCTGTCTGCCTGTCTGTGTGTGTCCAATTTGAACCATGAAGGAATTGAGCTAGGAGGTTGAAATTTTATATTTTACTGATGTACTTTTTCAGTTTTTTTCGATTTTCTCAAAATTCGCTCCAACGATTTGATTAAAATTCAATTAGATGCTCTTTAAAATGTATATTCTCATTTTGCCATTGAAATCTTCTTTACTCTTGTACTTCATAGAGAAGATAAGAGAAATGGTTGCCATGGTAACAAAATATAAATGTTTTCCCCTACTTATAAATTTTACATCTTGAAATTCGAATGTACCGTACTGTTGGAAACTAAATACATGTCGACACAAAAAATCTGATGTGACAAGCACAGAACACAACTTTCTCTTGCCGAAGGGTAAGAGAAAGTTGTGTGCTGTGCGTCAGTCACACCAGATTTTTAACATTGGAAGTATATGAAATTTTGTTCAGTTGTCAGTTTTTTTATTTTAATTTAGAATGAATTATTAATACTAGCATTTATAAAGACACATCAGTTATAAGGACCATTTTTTTTAAATTTTAGACTGGTCTCTATTTTTCTAAATTAATTGGAAGGCAACAGAATTTTAAAAAGTTTCATCGGGACAAGAAAAGAACCCCTTCTCGAACCGTAGGCATCATTTACTGTATATCCATGTGTTGCGAGTATCGATAACTCCAAAATATCACTTAGGAAATTCCTTTAATTATCTTTTATGTTAATATTGAATATTGGGAAATTAAAAAAAGGGCGTGATACTAAAGTATTAGATTATCATTAGTATTGATAAAAAGTGAATCAACTACTATCTGTCAATTATAACCGTTAGTTCTCGTTAATGATATAGTTAAGTCTATGCTTTTTATAAACAGTACCTTTCTTAATTAACAAGAATAGATATGCCTTAAATGTTTTCAGTGATAGTTAAAGATCTCTTCTTTATTAAATAGTGTTATGTGCTATTCGCGCACTATTTACAAATTTTAAAGACCGTGTGACTATTTTCTGTCCTTCACCTAAGTCATAGAGCTTATAATTAAATATTTTCAAAGGAAGAGAAACAAGAAATAGTCTAGATATTAGGATCTGGTGTTAAAAAAGAATTCCATCCTAAAAAAAACCAAAACCATCTCAAAATAAACACAATACGACTCCATTATTGAGTCAATTCTCAAATATTGGAGTAGGTTGGCTTTTTTATATTAAAAGCGAAAATTTTTGGTATAAAAAGGGTTTAACTTTGGAGAGGCCAAATAAAAGTGGGCGGAGTCCTTTCCTCCCTACTGTGTAAAAACAAAAGCCCCTTTTAAATTCTTCAAATTAAATATTTTTTTCCCTTAAGAAATTGCGTGTGACATGCTCATAAGATCAGCTTCATTCGCATATCATGTCTTTTACAAATATTATATTGTTGAGTTTGAGTCCGATTAGCTCTATCCCAAGGAAGAGAAGGCCAATAAGCAATATTTAAATTGTTTTAAATTTAGCTGTTTTCTGCCCTCAAACATTTTTGTTAGACAATGATAAAAAATTAAGCCCATCCGCCAGGAAAACGGAAGTCCTAGGGGGTCTGGATAAAACAAATCTCGCAAATTTCTTTATTTTAAATGATTTATTGACTGGCTTGGGGCTATAGGGAGTTGTTTGAAAACCACCATAATTAGATTTAGGTTTACATATTTGACTAGCTCTTTTATATAGGTCTATGAAAATACTTTGAAATTTTTTTTTATTTAGGGTCTTTTTCGGCATCTAAGGCTATTTATACCATTTATATTTTATATATTTTATTTTATTTATTTTATATATATATATATTTATACCATTTATACCCCAACCCTATTTATTTCAAATGATTTGTTGTCAATTCAAATGAAATAAATTTTCTCGCTTGTGCCGGGAAGCGAACCCGGGACCTTGACACGAGAAGCTAGTGTCTTCTCTCTGAGCCACGGGTCACGGGCAATACTTTAAAATATTTTAACCAAAACAATATCTTACAGATATATGTTAATATTAATGTATAAATTATAGAGAAAGTATTACATTAAAAAATTTGATGTCGATATTTTAATGTAATTACACGTTTTGAGGCCCCCTGAATCCAAAATGGAACTCCTTAGCTTTTAAATAAAATCAGCTAAAATGTCCTAATACTTTACTAATGTTTTTTGCTTAAATATTTGATAATGTAAAAGGCCAGATAGTTTGGGTTTAATCGGAAATAAAAAGCAAAGCCAAAGGGAGAGTAGAGTAATCAAGGATATTCGAATAATAGTCCCTTTCTATTTTTTTTTTCCTTTCAGTTCAATGAACCTGATCAGAAAAAAGGGCTTTGTTATTTTCTGAATGCTATTCCGAATCGCATCTCTTTTTCTTTTTACCCATTTTATACTTATATAATCGTACCGATAAATAATATAATTATTTTAACATATTAAAGGAGATATGGAAGCAGAGGCAGTCAAAAATCAACATGCACAGTCACTACTTACATCCCAATTTTAACATATTTCCTTGCTGATGGCAAGACCCCTACGAGTATAATTGTTTTTTGGAATTAAAAAAAAAATTATGATGACTTATCTTTATTCGAGAGCTTCTTGTCGATAAAGGGCCATCTATTTCCGTTTCGTGAGCTAAACTCTGGTAATTTAAATTATTTATCGATTTGCATTTAATTTTAGAGCTCTTATAAATTCAAATAGATAGTAGATGAGGATTATTAATTAATTCACTAATTCATGATGATTAATTAACCATTATAGTAAATTTGATCTCCGGTAGCCATTCTAATAAAAATATATACACAAAAGTAAAACCCCAAATGGCCTCAATAGTCGAAAAAAAGGAAATGAAAAAGAAAAACTATAACTTAGTAATTATTTAAAATTTAATTATTTTTGGTATTTTATTATAAACTAAGAGTCTCATTTTGTAGAGAAATGTTATTTATATTTTCTAATCAAATACCATATTTTCGTTCCTGAATATTTGCTGGAAGTTAGGCAACCCAAATGCCGTTCCATAAACTCTTAGTGAGAACCTATCTGACTAGATAGTATGCTGTCTATTTATGAGGGAATATAAACGATCCTTAATGGTATAAAATATAATTTGAACATTTCACCTTCTTATTAAAAAAAAATCATCCGATTTTAAAACTTTAATCAAATTTATAGCCTAATTTTTGAACAAATTTTACCTTTGAATATAGGCTAACTAAAACAAATTTTTTAATAGTCACAGCAGATACTGAGAGACAACTGAACTGGTACCGGTAAGTCATTTGGGCTGCCTATCTTCCAGTAAAATGACCCGAATAAAAATGGTTAAAAGTGATCGAGGAATCGTCCACATCATCCACACGCCCTCAGCTAGTCTGCATAGTGAACCTTTAGGGACACACAGTGAGACACATTTTTCTTCTGGTCACTTTCGATCTACTGTGGGTGTCCCTGGTGCTGGCGTGTAGATCCCTGTGTGTCCCTGAAGGTTCACTATGCAGACTAGCTGAGGGCGTGTGGATACCTGGATCACTTTTAATCATTTTTACTCGGGGATATTCAAAGTAGGCTTAATATTTTTTTATATAAAAAAAATTTTGATGAAGAATAATATGACTGTTTAGCTTGATAAGGATAGCAGAGGGTAGCCAGGAAAAATTAAATCAGATAAAAATACAATCAATATTCTTTATTTGATTGTCGACGTTTCGGACGCCAGTCGCGCCCTTCCTCAGAACAATCAATCGTCAAGGAAAAAATACAGATGAACGTATTAGGTATTTTAACGAAAACTGAAATCGTGCTCGGAATAGATCTAACATTGTGTTAGATCTATTCCCAGCACGTCCATCTGTATTTTTCCTTGACGATTGATTGTCCTGAGGAAGGGCACGACTGTCGTCCGAAACGTCGACAATCAAATAAAGAAACTCTTATAAAAATTGATTGTATTTTTATATTATTTAATTTTTTCCTGGCTGCCCTCCGCTATCTTTATAAAAAATTTATATTTTACTCAAAAAAATATCTTCTTTATACTAAATAAATTGGAGAGGAATTAGAATTCCGCCATCTTCCCTATTTTGATAAAACTATTTGTTTTTGAAATTTTATTTTAAGACAAATAGTTACTGAATAAATAAAATAAAATCAATAATTCGCGAAAATTTGATCTTTTTATGATACTTCCTTTCCTAATGTTAAGTATAATAATATTTTTTTTAGTATTTACATTATTCTGTTTGCCAGACATTTACATCAAAATCCACAATACTTTTATCATAGAGAGAGATATAGTCAGCCTCTAGCAGTCAGACACTCGTAGATTCGAAGGAATTAACGGCCTCCCCTCCTCTCTCGACATCTCTCGTTATATTAAGCTTAATCACTCTGATAGTAGACATCGACACCGATTCAGGCGTGACATATGTCGCCTCATTGCCTAAAATAGACCACGATGGGTTTAGGTGCTCTTCTTTGAGATATAGCGAACTCAAGTGGAAGTTCAATTCAGAAAAGAAAATAAACTGATTGACAAATGAGATGCATTCCATGTTAGAATCCTACTTAAGACAGACATCGGCTTCCAAACTTTTGAGGAATTTTTTTTCTTCAAGTCTACCATACAGACAAGAGTTCTTGAAAAATCTGGCCTTTTATAAAAAAAATATAATACTTTATTGAGATAATGATAAATAAAGAAATTTTTTTTCTACACATACGGTATGTTAATATACGTTAATTAATTTAATAATGGCCGTCCCGAAAAATAAATTCTCAAAAGTTTGAAAGCCGCCGTCTAACAGGGAGATTTTTCTGGCCAGACAAATGATGCTGGCTATTTTCTAATTAGCCTAATTATCTAACATCCTGGCTTGACTATCAGCTTATTCCAAGATTGCTTTCAATTCAAAAAAAGTAATTCTATTCCTAGGACATAGTACAGTGGTAGAGTTCTTGCCTCTTGTGCTAGAAGCTCCCGTCTCATGCAAGAAATATTTATTTCAATTGAATCGGCTAATAATTAAATACTTCTTCATTTAAATTAATCTTGATAATTATAATATTAAAATGATGAGACTCTAAGGAGTCTACTCTTTTCCTATTTTTCCCCTCGAATGTCCAAAAAGACTCCAAGCTCAATAGGGGAATGAGGTATTGAGTCTTATTTAAATTTCTCCACTTTCAAAAGGAAGAATCAAAGGATGATTTTGGTTCTAATTAAATTGGAAACATTACCTTCAATTCCCTTTAGAAGGTTTAAAATGGGGGTAATTGGATTCTTATAAGAATGAAAAAAAAATTTGTGATAAAATTGGTAGGAATACCATGTTGGCAGCCAGGATGATTTATAAAACAGCTATATTATTTCGAGGCTAATCGCCCCCTTCCTGTTCAGTCGTGAGGAAGGGGACGAAAGAACTCGAAACGTCGACGAGCACATTGTAATAATATAGCGATTTATTTCTCGTCCTGGCTGCCTACATATGAATAGTATCAATAATATAGACCAGCGGTTCCCAACCCTTAAGGAAAAATAAAAAAATTATATAAGCCAATATATAGGCCTCAGCGGATTTATACGGAAAGAGTGGGCCGCACATAAAAAAAGGTTAGGAATCGCTGATCTCCAGCCAAAGAAAATCTATTTTTTGGGATAGAAGTTTTATGAATTGTAGATATTTTACATAAAAATTAATGGTTAATGAATGTCCGATAAAATTTATAGAAGACTATGTAGACATCTTATATGCTAATAAGGGTAATAATTTATTTCTATATCAAAATTAATTAATTTTATTCTATTTTATAGCAATTTTAAGTTATCTAAATCAGGGCTTCTTAAAGTAGGGGGCCTGCGGCCACCTAGGGGACCATGGATTCCCCGCAAAGGGAGCCGCAAAGAGTCCCAAATGTAACAACAGACTCATTAATCAAAATTTAATAACTGTGTTTATTATTTTTCACGCTTATACTATTAACATTAGTAAATGCATGCATTGATTAGTAAGTGTATGCGTATACGAAATTCAAAATTCAAAATTGTTTTTTTTTTTTAACCAATCTGAATTAAAAAAAAAATAGGGGGGCCGCGAGATATTGACTAGGGTTCCAAGGGAGCCGCGACTTCAAAAAGTTAAAGAAGCACTGGTCTAAATAATGTAATCCAAGCAAAACTTGATAGTATTCTAAGCAAAAATTTGACTTAAACTTGTTTCATTTCATTAATTTTCAACTTAATCAGTTTTCTTTTTTTTTTTATACATTATTTTATTTTACTGTCATCAACTCGAAAGTTTTCTTTTATTCCTTCAAAACTTTTATTTTTATTTACCTTTTTATTCACTTTGTTTTTATTTTATTTATACTCACTCATCAATTTTTATTTGATTAAATTAAGGTTAATTAAATAATAGTATATGATAGTATTGCCTGTTAACGGGATTCGCACTTGACTTTCTAGCCAGGAAGTTAATTTTGATTTC
>JAKCPI010026530.1:0-26219 GCA_023213315.1 Euborellia annulipes | reverse complement strand
ATATGTTTTTCATAATACCTCATGGACCAACACATGATATATATAATTCTTTATTTATTAATTGCATAATTGAGTTAATTTCTCAAAACGTCCATCTAGATCGCGCCTCAGCAGCGGAGAAATCTGAACGCTTGATTAGAGCGGCGTTTCTCTAGTAGACTGAAATCAGCGATCTATCATAATTTAAATAAGCGAGTGCGTACTGTGGTCCAACAGTAGGGCGTGTTGAGCGTAAATCGACAAGATCCGTGGTGCAAATCCCGGCGGTACCTACATTTTTCGCTTATTTAAATTAATAAATACTTGGTTATATGTTATTTATTATTTTTGGAATTAAATTCTTTTAAAATAGTAGAATTCAAGTTGTAATATAATTTTAAAAGAAAACAATCAATTTTTTAAGACAATCGATGAAAAGAATATGATAAAATCACATACGCTGGGCTATATCTTAGAGGCTGTAGGGCGCCTATGCCGGTTTCGGGGGCGCCAAGGTCTCGATGCGCCTGGGGCGGGGGGCTCGAGCCCCCCCTCGCCCCCCCCTGGTTACGCCACTGTTTAAGTTATAGAGGTCACCAAAATATTATTTTAAGTTATCGAGGGCTATGCTCAAAATATTTGTTTAAGTTACAGGTTTTGTTCTTTAAGTAAGAGGTTTTACCTTCAAGGAAGGAATTAAATTTTCCCGAGGTTTTGAACTTAGCGAGGTTTAACTTATCGAGGTTCTACTGTATAACTATCTGCATATTTGTAAGGGGTGTCGCCTTAAAAACATTTTGAACATTCTACATAAGAGCCGTTTTAGAGCATATTTTCTATTAAAATTTATTTTTCTCTATATCTCTAAAACTGTGACTGATGGAAAAATTCTATTTAGATATCTGAATTCAGAATGAAAAAATGCACTAGATTCACTAATCAGATTTCTTGTGAAGAAAACCTTGTCGACTAATGTATTTACACCCTAGAGAAGCGTCATTTTAAATTTTATTAAAATCGAGTGAAAAATAAATTTTAGGGTCTCCCTCCCTAGTACGGCCATTAGAACTTTCTGAGGTCGGGAATACCATTTTTCAATTATTTAAACCCTAGAGAAGCGTCATTTTAAAAACTTCAAAACTACATATTTATGGGTTAGCACTATCTGCGCCCGACCCCTATTTCTTTTAAATGATCCTCTTGCTTTAAATGTATTCAAATAAAAGTTAAAAAAAGAGGTCACTGGGCAGACCACACCTTTATTATGCTTATTACTATAATAATATTTTAATAATGCTTTTGATAGGTTTTTTTTATCTCTCTCTGTTCGAGATTGAATATTAAAAAAACCGGATCAGGAAAAATTAAAAATCCGGTGAAAGATTTTGGCTTGGACCCAAGGCCAAGGCCGTCCGAGAGCATATGAGAGTTTGCATGCATGCATTAGTCAAATTCTTTAAACATTTATTTATTAAAACATGTGGTTTATAAATATATTCAAGTGAAAATTAATTTCTGTCTAATACAATTATATTGCATGTTTTTTATCAATCGGAATTAAGCTTAAACTGAATATAGAATACAATTATCTGGTTATATATTACCCCAGGTGGAATATCCTGTTCCCTCTTTAAAATGATTTATGATTAATTAAATTTTGAACTTTTTTATTTTTACTATCTCTTACCTATGTATATATGTAATATATTGCAATATATATAGATAGAAAGTATTGGGAGTAATCGTAGTGATGTAGGCGAATAGTGGGCAAAGTTGTTCGCTCAGCTTACAAGGGAAGTGCATAGCCTTCATGTCACCGATTTGAACGAAATTTTTTTATGTGTAGTACTTAATGAAAAACAAATTCTGTTAAAGCGAGAGAATGCGCTTCTCAACCGTTCGTCTAAAAAAAAATATTAAATATTTTGCCAGCAAGCCTTATGCCGTTGCTAACAATAACAATTCGAAAAGCCTCTGTGGCTGATTTGGTAGCGATCATTCTTTGTAAACATGTCGAGTTCGAATCTCCCCGTGTGTAACTGACCAGATTGTTTTCTTCTAGCCAGGGTGCGATGGCGCCTTGGAGGCTGCAGATGGCGCTGGCGTTTCTTGTGTGGAGTACAAAAACAGTGAGGAGTATTAGTGCAGCAGGTCAACCACCAACACTTTTTCCTAGAGAATCGGAGACTCGTGAAGTGCGATCCCTTGACGGTATTTGGGACTTTCGAGCTTCACCCTCCTCAAAGCCACTTGACGGTTTCACTTTTCAGTGGTTTAAAAAAGATCTCAGTCAGGTAGATTTGTTATTTTTCTAAGTAAGAAGGAGAAGTCGTAATTAGCTATTTAAAAAATGATTTTACAGACTGGTTCAGTGATAGATATGCCAGTTCCCGCTTCCTATAACGATGTAACAACAGATAGAGATATTCGGGATCATGTGGGCGTCGTTTGGTACTCAAGGCGTTTCCAAGTTCCTCTTTTTTGGAAGGATCGTCGAGTATGGCTGCGATTTGGAAGCGTTTGTCACTCGGCAGAAGTGGTGAGTTTAATAAATTTAAATTTATAATTTGAAGAGAAGTTGCTGTTGATGTTATGGAATGTACTTGCTCTTTTCCATTCCAAATTTAAATTTATTTAGTCCCAGGATTCCGCGTGAAAAACTTGGAGATAAAAAAACTTGCCAACTCTGGTCATTTCGTACTAAAATTGTAGATCTGCAGCTTATATACCAAATTTTACCGATCTGACTGCTTGCGTTTTTGAGTAATTGTGACCTCACAAAGGATGGAAATGTTTTTAAATGTTTTAGTGGGTGAATGGCCAATTGGTGGCGAGCCATGACATCGGACACCTCCCTTTCGAAGCCGAAGTAACTGGCGTGGTCAAATATGGAACGTCCAATTTGCTCACCGTCGCCGTCGATAACACCCTGTTAGATACCTCCGTGCCACAGGGCACAATATCCTATATCGACACGTAAGTTTCAGATTTATTCTCTCGTATAAATCCTATAAGACTTGGAAAAAACTATATGGGAATCTTGGAAGAGCCAATCACTAATTTTTTTTTTAATTTAAGGACTTTTCGGCATCTGAGGCCGATTAGACCCCGTCCATATTTGAAATAAATTCTTCGCATAGGACAGTATCCGAACTCTTGAACTTTGGAACAATCACTACTTTGATTCATAGTTGGTGGAGCATTATTTGGTTGATGCATTATAATAATAAATTTTTAGAAGATTGATTTACTGTATATCTTATTTTGTATCTTCTATTCCTGTTCTTTGTTCGAGTATAAATGTAATTAATAGGGAAATCTTATTTCGTTGAAATAAGAAAGAATTCTCTATCTTGTATTTATATCAATAATGAATTATGCTCCATTTGTTTGGTAAAAAAAATTTGATGAAAAAATGAAATAATATTTGTAGGCCTAATAAATAAGTGTTTGTGGTTTCTAGAGGGAAGAGCAAGAAATTAGTGCAAGAATACACTTTTGATTTCTTCAACTACGCAGGCATCGATAGACCTGTGATATTATATACCACACCTCGAGTGTTCATCAACGATATTGTTGTCATGTGTAAACTCTCCAAGGATCTCTCCAGTGAGTATTCATATTATAATAAAAATGTCTGTTTCATTTAGGGTTTATGCATAAATCGACTTTTTGAAAAATCAGTTTTCGATTTTGAACTTTTCTAAGAAACCGGTTTCAAATTTTTTTGGATTAAAAAAAAGACATTATTAAAATTAATACCTAGCCCATGTATGCGCAATGACTTCGAATATTCCCATCTGTTCAAAGAAGTAAATTCTTTTGTATTTGTTTATTATATGATTACAGAAGCGACTGTGAATTACGATGTTCATCATCGTGGTGAAAGTATAGGTGAGCTTATAGCTGTACAAGTAACTCTTTTGGACAGGGATGATCTGCCTGTCGTTAAGAATATCGAAGGCGCTTCCGGTAGCTTTGAAGTCGACAGACCAAAACTCTGGTGGCCATTTTTGATGGCTCCAGATCCAGCCTATCTCTACACTCTGGAGGTATTTAATTTTGGATACCGGTACCCTTTTTGTTTTCATATAAGAGCATGAAAATTTGTCTTTAGTCCTTGTCTTCTCATTGATTAATTAGTTTTTGGGCTTAATCAGGTTTAATTTAATTTTTGCGATTTCTGATATAATTCTGAATTCTGGAAGAATTAGTACAATCAGGATCAGTTTAAGAAAGAACAATATAGAAGTGAGCTAGAGTCTCATTTATCCATAATAGAAGAAAAATTTGCATAAGGACCAGATAATTAAATCATCAAGATTAAGATGAAGAGAATAAGAAAATTCAAATCCTTATTATATCAACTGCTGAGAATCATACTGGCGAAAGTATGAAACTCAACAATATAGCAGGGCACCAAATCAATAGGCCAGAATCAATAGCAAAGAATGGAAATATCAAAAGAGAAGACCTTTTGTTTCCTAGGCTTAACTCAAAAATTGAATTTCCGAACTTTTGCCACTAGGATTCTCAGCAGGCGATATTTCAATACCGATAATAATAAACGAAGACAAAATGATGAACAAAATGAAGACAAAATGATGAACAATAAACCAAGTAAACATAAAAGAACTAAATAAACGAAGTAGACATACGAACAGATTTTGTTTAAAAATTCCAAAAGAAGATAAGACTCTCTTCCCCGCTTAGGTTTAGGATCTTTCAAGGAGAAGAGATATAAAAATTTATATTGCAATAATTTTACAATTTATTTATTAATAATATATAAAATGAACATGCAGGTGAGGATTTCGTTCGGAGGCGACTGGCCTGGTGAAGATGTTTATCGACAACCGATTGGTATCCGCGAGATTTCCTGGGATGCCAAAGGAGTTAGGATTAACGGCAAACCAATTTACATTCGGGGTATCGGCAAACACGAAGACTTTGACGTATGTATATTTATTTTTATTAATCTTCTAATAACACCGGTCAACACTAAAAATAGAGGGAAAAATAATTTTTTTGATCAAAGTTTGCTTTTGTAGAAACTAGAGCAATTTTTCGAATTTTTTAGAAAAATCACTGATTTTGATAATTTTATTTTAAATTACGATTAGGATAGTTTTTTGCTGAACATCAGACAACGGTGTTTGTTTGGTGAATCAAGGACGCGTCACTAAGACGCCGCGTCGAGCGGCATTCACCGGGTTCTATCAATGCGTTTGGTTGTATAATAACCGGGGGCAGACAAATAAAAGGTTTTTTTTTTACTAACTTCTGATAAACTAACATTTGGAACGTAAGTAAAAAAGTGAAAAGAGATTGATGAGCAAAAAATTGAAAAACGTAAGCAACATCTAAACCTTTGATTTTGACATTCAAAGTTAATTGAGGCAGAAAATTGTCTAGACGGCCGCGAGTTTGTTTCAATTCAAAAATAATTTACGTTAATGGAATTTAAAATTATGTTATTTATTTTATTATGAAACTTTCTCTAGTAAAAAAAAACGTGTATTAAATTTTAATTCTTCCCCAGTTCTGTTTGTTTTATTAGAAAAACTCCTCTAGAATAATTAATTATATGGTTACGAAAAGAAAATGTTTTAGAAACACGATTCTGTTATGTCATCCTTTTTATGTTTGACATAGCGCATGTGGAATTGATTTTTATTTTTAAATCGAATGGGGTAAAGAATAACAAATATACATCACAAATGAGGCTAAGAGAAAACAAAAATAAATTTTCTCATGTGATTATTAAAAATATTTGATTACTTACAGATCAAGGGAAAAGGTCTGGACCACTCGGTGTTAGTGAAGGACTTCAACCTGATGAAATGGGCAGGCATAAATACATTCAGGACGTCACATTATCCGTACTCAGAAGAGATGATGGATATGGCCGATCGACACGGTATTATGGTCATTGACGAATGTCCATCTGTTGACACTGTGTACGCAAGTATTTCACTTTCTACCTAAAAACAAAAAAAAAAAAATATTTAGTTTATTTTTTATTTCTTTTAATTATTAAAAGCTAGACCATAGGCGTAGCGAGGGGGGGGTGTTGGGGGTTCAAACCCCCCATGGGACCCAAGTCATGACTAGATATTTAATACAAATTATATTTCACATAGGGTAAGAGAAAGTAAAAGATAATAATTTACTCTAGCTAAAAAAAAAACCAAAATGATTTATAAATACCCTAAAATAATCTTAAATTTTTGAAAAAAATTTCTTGATCCCCCCCCATCAAAAATTTCTGCTACGCCAATGGCTAGGACTATAAATAAAATATAGAGAAAACTACCCACTGGGGAAGGGCGATACAAGGGGGAGGGGTTAAAGGGGGTAATTACCCCCCCCTGAGATTAAAAAAAAACTTTTTTTCGAAAATAAATGTATTTTTAATGTAAAATTTTAAAAATTAATACTTAAAAATTTGATTTATATTTATATTATGGCAAACAAGTACAGAATGCGCCTTTAAATTACCGAAATTAAGAAAAAAATGTGTGCTGTGCGACCAGTCACTCCAGATTACCTCCCCCCCCTCCCGAGAAACACCTCTGGATCCGCCACTGCCACTGGGGACTTTTGTTAAAAAGTGTATAATAATATAATAATCATACGTATTGATTATAAATTTTTTTTTTAGGGAGGGCACCCGGGCTCCCCCCCCTTCCTCCTAAATCTTATACTCTTGTCAAAATATAGCTATGTATAGTTTTTGGAAGAGTCAATGGATGGCAGTAGCATCGTATATTTTATATTTACTTATATTCTTTGATTAACCGAAGTTGAAAGAGATTTATTACTTTGTGACATTCTGATAAACTTAAAATATTTTATAGTAATCTTTTTGTCTTTTTGTTTATTAGCAAATTCTCTTCAACGTTACTGAACAAACACAAGCAATCGTTAAAGGAACTGTACCAACGAGATAAGAACCGCCCTAGTGTAATTTTCTGGTCGGTCGCCAATGAGCCACGAGTCGGGGATCCTAATTCAGCTCCTTATTTTAAGTAAGTCACCTGCTGACCTGACATGACTCACTCTAAACTTAATTGTCTTGTTTGTAATTTATCAAAAAACGCTAAATGAATTCTTCCTTTGAAAATAAAAAAAAAAAGATGAGGAAAATTAGAGCAGTACAAATAGAATAAGTTAATTTTCCATTAAAGAAGGTATTAGCCTAATGCAAGTAAATTAACGAAAATGAGGACACATGTGGAACAAAAATATTGCCTTAATTACAAATAACAACAAGAAAAATCTGGTGTGAGTGGTCCTACAGGACACAACTTTCTCGTACCTTTGGTAATTGAAAGTTGTGTTCTGTGCTTGTCATACCAAATTTTTTATGTCAAAATATATTTAGTTTCAAAAATGTGAAATTTATAAACATGGACGGCCTGGCAACACAATCGTTGCGGTTAAGTGATGTCAAGCGCCGTGAAAGCTCGGGATTGGTGACCCCGAGTAATTAGCGTGTGTAACATACCCCGGTAGCAGTGACGGCGCTAGTTTATTCTCAGCGGGGGGGGGGGGGCAAATTTACCAACAATTCATATTTAAATCTTATAGACTTGAGTAAAATTAAAATATTTTGTTTGTTTATTATAACGATAGCGTTTCAATTACCAAAAGCCCTCGGGTGTGGCATAGTAGGTAGCGTGCCTACCTCCTATGCCAAACGTCGCGGGTTCGGACCCAGGCAGTCCGATGATTTTATTTAAGCCATTTGGATACCAGATGGCTTAAATAGAAATGCCTGAACCCACAATAGATAATATATATTACAACGGTTATCGTCAAAGTCTTAAATGGCCTAAGTTGCCGAAAAGACTGTGTGAATGTGTGTGTGAGTGTGAGTGTGAATGAGAAAAAAGTGTGAATGTTTAAAAAAAAAAAAAAAAAATTACCAAAAGAGAAAATTGTGTGCTGTGCGGTCAATCACACCAGATTTTATAATATACTTATGGGATCATAAATATAGGTTTTTAATTTATATAATTTGAATCCATAAAAATTTAGGAGAAAATATAGAATTTTTTTTAGATGTAATAATTAGGCATTAAAAATAAAATAGGAAGAATAATGAGCAAGCAGCTAGTTATATTTCAATAACTAGCTCTTGCTCATTTATTCTTCCTATTCTATATCAACACTCAGCTATAACCTCCTTCAAATTAAAAATAAAATAAGAATAATAAATTAAAAAATCTCACCTAATATTGTTCACAATATACAATTAACTAGACTTGTAAAAACGAATAAAAATAAATCTAATAATAGAAAACAAATATAAATCTCTGAAGATGAACAAATCGAACGACACTCAACAACAACACATGAATGGCCGAGAAAGAGATAAAGTAGAGCGCTACTTTTGCACAGAGAAAGAGAACGCAAACGCCATAGTTGTATTCATTTACTCTTATCCCCACACTCTCATATGCAGAGGATTCTAGAATCATCTCCATCAATTTTGATGAAAAAAAATTATCTATTTACTCACACTCATGTTAAATTATCTTTTTAATTTGATATTAGTTTTTTATTTTGGATACAGATGAGAATACTTATAAAACGAAAAAGCATATTCAAAATAATTAATAATAAAATAATTTTCATTCTATATTTAATTCATAGCAGTCAGTCTTTTTACGATTATGTAATAAAAATGAAAAGGATTAAAAAGGAAAATAAATACCTAGGAAAGTGAAGATGAGGTTGGAGATCGGCGTTTATAAAATGGAAATAATCGAGGAGAAAAGACATCGTGGATCAGTTGTCGAGATGGCATCCTTGGGTGCTTGTTAATCAGGCGAGAGCGGAGAGGATTTCTTTGGAAGCTCCTTCACTGACCGTGGGGCTCATACTGAAGGTGGCGACGCCCCGGCAACTAGTGTTGAACAAACGAAACAATAGTGTCACGTGACATCAATGCTGACTCTGCTATTGGTCAAATAATCCAAGGCATTATTTGAAAAAAAAAAAAAAAATCTGGTGTGCTGGTCACACAGCATAGAACTTTCTCTTACCTTCGGTAATGAAAAGATGTGATCTGTGCTTGTCACACCAGATTTTTTGTGTCGACATATATTTAGTTTCCGCCGATATATTAGAATTCAAGATGTAATATTTATAAGCATGGGAAAATATTTATATTTTGTTTCCATAATTCTCTTACCCTATATGGGTGATTTTTACAAACCGAACACTTTCGACCGACATGTTTTTGATTTGAATGAAATTTTTTTTACGGGTCTATAACGAAAAAAGATAGCCATCCGCGAGGATTTTCTTTTTCTTTGATATTTTGCGAAATATCGAGGGTCGAAAATGTGAAAATTTGATGATTTTCGGCTTAGACGCTCACTTTTAAAAATTCATAACTCCGGTTCTATTTGAGCTAGAAAAAAACTTTTTTTACCATTTTAAAGCTAAAGAGTGAACTTTAAGAAAAAAATTGTTCCACCAAAATTTACTAAAGATTTCACATTGTACAACAATTGAAATCTTTAAATCGATTTTTAACAATGGGGCCCCAACTGTATTGCATTTTATTATAACCATCGCATTCTACGTCGAATTTTATACGATAACGGTTTTTTAATCGATGGAGAATCAATTATCTATTGAAAAAATCCTGCCAAGTGCTCTCGTGCGGTAAATGAAGTCATATCAAAAATAAGAAAAAAGTCCGGAGGTATTGAACCACTCTTTCCAAAACTATATTTAGATTTAATGTAGCTTTTATGGTCAAGTCGCTATGCGTTGCACAAGTAGGGCTATTTTTCGATATTTTTTTGCCTAAAAAATGAGGTTATTCGAGAAAAACTAATTTTGGAGTTAATTACTCGGGATTTTTTTACTTATTCTATTTAGAGGTTTTCTTTCTGCCCAAATGACATTCCCATTTAGTCTGATCTGATAATGCCGTTCGGAACTACAGGGGTTTAAACTTTAAAATTAGAATTTACCGCACGCGGTAAAATAAAATGATAGAAAAAAAGAAATGGTGAAACTTTGCTGAAAACTCATTCTTTCTAACCGTATATTCCCCATAATTATACCTCTTAAGACAGAGGAGTTATTCAAGCCAATAAACTTTTTCGTTCATGCCCTAGGGCAGAAAAAATCTTTGCACAAAAAGGTTATCGGCTTGAATAACTCCTCTGTCTTAAGAGTATAATTATGGGGAATATAGTTAGAAAGTGAGTTTTCATAGATTTCACCATTATCTTTTTTTTCTATCATTTTATTTTCCGCCTGCGGTAAATTCTAATTTTAAAGTTTAAACCTCATGTAGATTCTGACGGCTAATCAGATCACCTAATGGAGTCTGTAGAAAAACCTCTAATAGAATAAGTAAAAATCCCGAGTAATTAACTCCAAAATTATTTTTTCTCGAATAACCTCTTTTTAGCAAAAAATATCGAAATAGCCCTACATTTCTAACGCATACGACTTGACCATAAAACTACATTAAATCTAAATATAGTTTTGGAAAGAGGGTTCAATACCTCCGCTTTTTTTCTTTATTTTTGATATGCTCATTTTCCGCACGAACACTTCGGATTTTTTTCAATAGTACTAATTGATTCTCCATCGATTAAAAAACCGTTATCGTATAAATTCGACGAGAATGCGATGGTTATAATAAAAATGCAATACAGTTGGGGCCCCATTGTTAAAATCGATTTAAAGATTTCAATTGTTGATAACAATGTGAAATCTTTAATAAATTTTGGGGAACAATTTTTTTCTTAAAGTTCACTTTTTAGCTTTAAAATGGTAAAAAAGTTTTTTTCTAGCTCAAATAGAACCGAGTTATGAATTTTTAAAAGTGAGGTCTAGCCGAAAATCATCAAATTTTCACATTTTCGACCCTCGATATTTCGCAAAATATCAAAGAAAAAGAAAATCCTCGCGGATGGCATCTTTTTTCGTTATAGAACCCGTAAAAATTTCATTCAAATCAAAACATGTCGGTCAGAAAGTGTTCGGTTTGTAAAAGATCCCATATATGAAATATATAGAGAGAAAGTATTGTTTTTAAAGGAAAAGTGAATGAGAAATATTTAGAAATTTTTTTACTTGGTTTTCGAACTGATTTGGGGGGGCAGAGGTCCTTGCCGGGGGGGGGGGGCACTTGCCCCCCTCGCCCTCCCGTAGCGCCGTCACTGCCCGGTAGCCATCGAAACTATGTATTTTCAATTGTATAAATAAATTAATCACCCCTAAATAGCCTCTGTAGCCGAAAAGAGTTAAAAATAGTTTAAACATGAGAAAAAATTTGTATTTTGCCTACATGACACTTTTCACCTATGAGTACAAGATTACTCTTGTAAAGAGGTCTTCAAACATTTGTGAGAAAAATGAGAATATACATTTTAAAGAGAATCTAAAAAATAATTCATTCATGTATTTTTAGAAAATTGGAAAAAAAAATACTTAAAAAGTACATCATTTAAGTACTAGTTAGTAGGGTCTTCAATATTCATAATCTCTTTTTTTTTCAGAGAGGTGATTGATTATTTGAGATCATTGGATAATACGAGACCTATCACTGCTGCAATTGCCTCAATTGACGATAAAATGGTAAATAAGCCACAGTGTAATAATTTTTGTTGTTTGATATTAAATGAGATAACTAGAATTATTGTTTCTTCTTTTTTAGGGACAATATTTAGACGTGTTTGGATTTAATAGGTATGTATTGAAATAAATATACACTCGAGAAAGAAATTGAAGTTAAATTAATTATAGATATTATTCCTGGTACACAAATGGTGGACATCTTGAGATTATTAAACACCGGGTGGAGAATGAAGCACAATCTTGGTACGATAAATATCACAAGCCTATCATCATGACGGAATATGGAGGAGACACTTGGCCAGGACAACATACGGTAATTTTTGTTATAGCGCTACAAATTTCGTTTTTCAGTATTATTGTATAATAGTAACATCTGTGGAATAATAACTTTGAAATCTTGTATTTAATTTAGAAAACAAATGTTTTTCACGATAACAAATGTATTTATTAATATAATCAATCAATGGAATGTAATTATTTTACTCTTCATAAGTTTTAATTTTATTTTTTAATAAATTTATTTGTATAAAAAATATGTTTTTGTAACAGGAGTGAACAGGAGAATAGAATAGTAGAGGAGTGTGTTGGCGCCAAAAAAAAAAATAACCTCCTCTCTGTTTTTGATCTCCGGGTATTAATCATTGGAAATTTATCATATAAATTATTATATTGTGTATTGGGAAATTTAGCATTTCAATACGCTACCTGGTGGCTTAAAGTCGAACTAGCGATTGTAGGATAAACCTTCATACGTTTAACGTGATATAAGGGACAAGAACATTTAAACATCTGATATAATTGTATTATTTAAAAAAAAAGTTATAACCCACGAGTAAACATTATTGTTAGATTAATAAATAATA
This sequence comes from Euborellia annulipes, assembly GCA_023213315.1. Classification (NCBI taxonomy): domain Eukaryota; kingdom Metazoa; phylum Arthropoda; class Insecta; order Dermaptera; family Anisolabididae; genus Euborellia; species Euborellia annulipes. Next base: position 13,761 of record JAKCPI010026530.1, on the reverse strand, counting down.
CATACATACACTAATATATTCACAAATATGAAATTTTCTCCTTATAAAAATAAAAGCAATGTGTATCTACTTTGTGTTTATGGGTGTAAAAGTCATGCATCTAAGCATGAAACAGTTCGATTTCATTCTTTTCCAAAAAAAAGACAGTATAGTGAAAATTATAAATAATTTTATTGTAGAAGAATCAATCTATCAGATTTAGAAGCCTTCTTTTTAATTTTTGCCTCTATCTTTTTCTTGTTTTTCTCCAAAACAATTGTGCTCGAGCAAAGGCCTCTCATATCGTATTTTTTTAAGAGCTGATTTATGTGGTGCACTCCAAACACATTTTTTGTCTGTACACGTGATATTTTTTAAATCTTCTAAATTATAGCGGTTACAGAATAAAAGTACAGCCCCAAATGTGCTTGCAGGTACTTCCTAATCCAGCCTTATACGAGCATCCATCCCAATTGTTATTATTATTATAAAATTTGATCATTTATTTCATGAAATTCTTCTCGTAAACTTGTTGTTTGTAAACAGAAAGCAAGAATTTGGTCTGTCATTGAAACTGTCATTACTATTACTCACTTTAAAACATGACCAGGATCAATAATATTGTCTCCACAAATAAAATTTCTATTAGTAAGTGTGGCAGAAGAAAACCTACAAATTTCCTGTACCGTCACACCCATTTTTTATTTTTAATTAAACTTTTTGTCTCATAAAACACGAGTACTTGCGTATCAGCTCAGCCATTCAATCCTACAATGGCTAGTTCATTTTTTGCCACCAGGTGAAGCCACGCCTCTCCCATAGATCCCAATATAAAGAAAATCTTTATAATTGAATAAAATATCTGATTTGTGCTGCACTCTTGTGGAAACTTTAAAAATTATACTTATAATTCTAAAAGTCTCCACAGGGTCGCAGCACTAATCAGCCTGACTGACCTGAGATATCCTCTTAATTTATATGATAAATTAGCAAAAATACCCGGAGATTAAAAACAGAGAGGAGGTTATTTTTTCTTTTGGCGCCAACACACTCCTTTACTATTCTATTCTCCTGATCACTCCTGTTACAAAGACCATATTTTTAATCCAAGTTTATTAAAAAATAAAATTAATGAATAAATTAATAATAATCATTATATAAATATTAACAATTAACTAATTAAATTTGTTATATATAGTCTTATAGTCAAAATACATTAAAAAATATTATATTTTCTAAATTAAGTATAAATTTCAAGATCATTACTCCACAGATTAATTACTACTATATATAATACTGAAAAACGAAATTTGTAGCGCCGTAATCATCTCAAAAATTTTATATTTTCTAAAGTAAAATTAAGTTTCAAGGAATTGAAAATCGGAAACTAAATAGGTCTATATCAAGGGCGGATAGAAGGGGGGGGAGTAAAGGAGGTAATTACCTCCCCCGAGATTTGAGGAAAAATATTTTTTTTGGGAATTAAATTTTATTTTGAATAAAAATGTTTAAAAATTGGCCATTTCCACTCTTCACCGTAGCGCCTCACTGATTAATAAATATTTTGGTAAATAAAAACCACAACTAGGTCGGTCCCCTTTGTTTTGCGCCCCCAGCCCAGTTGCGCCTGTTTTGCTACGCCCTCGTTACGGCCCTGGATAACTCAACCCGTTTAAAAGTCAAAAAACTGAAAAGGTACTAGTACTTTTTGGCCGATTTTATTCAAAAGCTTCGTGTCACGTGCCAGGAGGATACCCAAATTAAATATAAAATTTTAACCTACTAGCTCTTTTCGTTCTTGAGATATTTTGTTCACAGACAGACCATGTTGCGAAAACCACTTTTTTGAACTCAGGGGACCTCAAAACTTGTTTTCCATCAAAATCTCGACATCGAGTTTTTGACATGAATCCAATACTTTCTCTCTATATATTAATATATATAGATAATATAAAGTAACAGAGTCCGCCACTACCATCACATAAGCGCATTTGTAAATTTGTAAGAAGCTCTATGCTCTATAGCCAGTAGCGTAGCCAAGATTTCTGCTTGGGGGGGGCCCAAAAGTTTTGAAACCCCCCCCCCCTTTCCAAGAAACTTAAAGTGGAGAAATTTTTTTAGATAATATAATAATTATAAATAAAAAACAAATAAAAAAATTTATTTTTTCTTGAAATAAAAAATAATTTTAATACAAAATTTGTAAATATTAGAGGGATTTTTTCAACTATTTATAAGTTTTTTTAGATTAGGAGAGTTAATAAAATAATTATTTAAAAATGAAAAAAAAAATTAGGAAAACAAAGGTATTTTTGTTAAAGGCTTGGGGCCCCCCCCTTCCCCCCCCCCGATCGCCACTGTCTATAGCAATAAACCAAGCAATTAAGATTAGACTTGTTAAATTTAAATAAATTTTATCGTTCAATATGGGAAAGGAACTCCCTCTGAAGAAACACGACCTTGCCATTTTGTTAAAGAGATGGATTTGTTTTAGTTGCCTGAAACCATGTGGTCAGAAGACTACCAAGTAAAATTGCTGAGCGAACACTTCAAAGCCTTCGACAATCTGAGAGCGCGGGGATTCTTTATCGGCGAGATGGTCTGGGCTTTTGCTGATTTCGCTACCGGCCAAGGTAACAAATAAATTCAATTTTTAAAAGAAAAAACATTTAAATAAAATATATTTGTTCAGGTTATACCCGTGTGGGCGGTAATAAAAAGGGTATTTTCACGAGACAACGCAATCCGAAAACAGCAGCTTATCTACTACGCCAAAGAAACTATGAACTGGCACAGCAACTGGATGGGTCACCGTTGCCCTCTGACCTCTACCAGTACACTTCGCTAAGGAGCAACAATGCCTCCAGACACACCGAACTGTGATATCCTCACCATAATTCATTTTCATCACAACTTAATCATCCTTAAACGAGAGACTTGATATTTCACACACACATATTGCTAGGTTCAACGAGTATTCCATCACTGACTTTCATTTAAGAGACACTTATATTTTTTATAGATAAAGTAAAAATGGCCGATGTAAGTACTGTATTTAAGATAACATTAAAAATAGGATAATTGATGTTTAGTATAATAAATTTATATTTTTTTAAACGAACTATAGTACAAACAAACAAAAAAATAAAAATTTTAAATATTTAATGTGTTATTATTTATTAAATTATGTCTGAATGGTATAAGGGGCGGATCCAGAGTTGTTTCGGGGAAATAGGGTTGTACCTCTCCCCCCACACCTCCTTATTTTCTTTATTTTAATAATTAATTCAAAATTTGTATTTGTTTTCGAGAATATAAATACAAAAAAAAAATATAAATATTAATATTTAAAATTTATATTAAAAAAAAAAAAAAAAAAAAAAAAAGGATTTTAAAAATTTTGGGGGGGGAAACCCCCCCTCCCCCCCTTCTCCCCCCCCTTGAATGGTATTTAGGTATTGAGATTGTCATGTATTTGTCATTTTATTATGCAAATAATGTATTTCTTGTGAAAATTTTTAAACTATTCTATAATTTAACCCATCATAATTATAAATATACTCACCAAAATGTAGAAATTGTAGGGATCCTGCATGACAAAGACCAGGCTCGATAGCTTCTCAAGACTAAGTTATGCTCGCAGATATGCTGCCAGGTTTCTGAACATGCTGTAAAAGGAATAATAACATGTAGATAGACATGTATGTGAACAAGGTATGTGTTTGTATACGAGGGAGGCAAAAGAATTAATTATTAGGTTATATTATATTATTTCCAATTTAAGGCAAAGTAGAATATAGTGGCGATCGCAGGTTTTTTTTCAGGGGGGGGGGGGGCGAAATTCTTTGTGTAGGAAAGGCGGAGAGGTAGTAGTAGGTACAAGGAGAGAATATCGTAGATTGATATTAAAATGTATTCTTTCTTAGCCTTATTTCCGCAGTGCGGGGTTAAAGAACAGGACTCCCAGCTCGGGTAGCTCGTGGTCAGGGGCGCCGGAACGAATTTGAATCAGGGGGAGGGGGAGCAAAAAATTTTTTTTAGAAAATTAAAATTATTTAATATGTTCAAATAGTATAAAACAAAAACAAATCTACTATAAAACTTTAAAAATTTTAAATAAAATCAGAATTTTAATAAAATTAAAATTTTAAAAAATTTGTAGTGATTTTATCAAAAATTTTTGGAAAAAATTTGGAAAAAAAATAATTTCTTACTCTTTTAATTTAGAAGATTTTATTTTTCAAAAGTAAAAATATATCATTTTTAATAATAAAGGAAATAAAAGAAGAAATGTTTGCCCCCCCCCCAGTAGCTCGTGGTCGCTATCCACGTACCCACAAGATGTGAGCCCCTGAGCAGTACCAACTTAATAAATAAAACTAATAAATGAGAATTTTTAAAATTAATTTTATTTAAATTTAGAAAAAATTTAACAAATATAAATTTTTAACAAATAAACTTATTAAAAAAAAAACTAGACGTTATAAGGTTTTAAAAACGTTCTTCTTTTTTTTCCTTTATATATATAATAATAATAATATACACAATTCAAAAAAATATCTAATATAAATATTTTTGTTAAAATATTGGTTGTTGCTTTTTTTTGTCTTGATAACAAATAGAAATTCATTTTTTAGGCGTGATGATTCCTTCAATTTGAGACTTGAGCTGTGCGTTTGTCTTCTTCAGGAATTGCACCTCCTCCGCGTGTTTCTTCTCTTCAGCAAGACGTGCTTCGTTCGCTCTGCGTTCAATTTGTTCTGCTCGGGCTCTCAAATCAATCACCTGAGAAACCCAATTGTCGAATTAGAATATAATTTAAAATATATAATTCTTCACTCTGGTGCAATTACGTATTTTATATCTTCTAGGATAGTTTCTTTCAAATTTGTATGATAAATAGACGGTTCGTATTCGAGTCTTGAAGTCAAAATTATTTACAAGTCTTATAAAAAAGAAATGTCACAATTTTACTAATTATGTGAACAAGATATTGGTTAATTTTTCATCCGCCATCTGTAGTTTTAAAAATTTCATATTCATGTCTAATCTTTGAGGAGATTAGTTGTCAGTTGTGTTTATTAAAGCTTTTGTGATTTGTATTATTATGAGAGTTTTAAATTATAGACAACATTTTATATTCATTGATTATTAAAAATATAAATATTGTACGTTTCGAATGCTTATTTTGTAGTCGTTTTCAAGTACTGTACACTTGTTAGGACTCAAGTTGGGACTCTAAGGGACAGTGACGTGCATTTTATATACAACGACTTCAGAGGCATCTACAGTCATTTCTATGAAATTAGGCACAAACTACAGCGCCATCTACACTCATTCTCATGAAGTTAGACGACGGTTGTCAGTTCTTTCGTAAACTCGGCAGAGAGCTTGCCGAATTCACGAAAATGACAAAATCTTGCTGATTTCATGAAAAAGCAATTTCGTCATTTCGGTGTAACATATATAATTTTAATATATATATATTTTTGGTGTCGTACCTGTTTCTCTAGATGTGCTTTTTGTTCTCGGAGCTGTAGAATCTCATCCTCGAGTTCAGCTTTGCCCTGTTCTGCCATTAGAGATTTCCTCATGCCAAACGCAATGCTGGACTCGTAAAGTGTTTGATAAGCAGCGATTGTCATCACAATTTCATCGCGGAGTCGTAATAGCATAAGGCCTCTCTCTGAGCAGTTGATTGTCACCTGGAAATAACAATACCTTTTTAGAGCCCGGATGTTCATGCATAATCAAGCCTTAAAATATGCATTAATGCACTATAAAATTACCAAATATGCCCAATGAAGGGAAAAAAACAGTAAAATATGTTCTATCACAAACTTTAAAAGCAACTACACAAAAATATTCAAAACATGCTTTTTCTTTAAAAAAAAAATGTTAAAATATGCATGAAAAATAAGGTTGTTTTGGTTAAAAATTGGCCAAACATGCATTGTACAGTGAGGGACAATATTAAGTCCCACCCGTGCGTTTTCTACTTGTGATTATTTCATTGTTTTTAAGAAAATATTATATATTTTTTAATGGAAACTTTCATGGTTCAAACGTAGAAAATTTCCAATAGAGATTTTCATTTTTTTTATAAAAACAATGAGATAATCACAAGTAGAAATCGCATGGGTGGGACTTAATATTGTCCCTCACTGTACATGGAATTTCTTCAAAAAGAAGCCAAAATATGCACATATGCTCGGAACAAATAGGTTTATCTCGAATCGAATACTCATGAAATGAATAACTGCAAAGTTTCAGGAACGTATTCACTTTCGTTATATAAACATTTGCATGAACCGGGCTCTAATAAAGATATAAATAAATTTATCAGATTTTTTCTTTCTCACTGTGAATTTACCTGACGAATGATCTCGTCAAGACATTGTGAGTAGAGTTCCCGTCGAACAGGACAGATCCCAGTTTCCCTAGCCTGTCGTTGTTGTAATCTCATATCAAGTTGTTCTTGCAGGTTGACGACATCAAGGCGGGTGGCAGGTTGTGAGGACACGCATTGTCTCCAAATTTGATTTTCCTCTTCCCATTCACGTGGTGGTAGAATCTGATTTAGTATGTCCTCTGTTTCCCGTTTTTGATCGGGCGGAGCTTTCAGACATCCGCTGTCCTCCTGACCGCCCTGATTCTGGGCCATCTGAGCCATCAACCTGAAATTCGAATTTTTTTTTAATATTACAATCAAATACTGTACAAAAGAAGAAATATTTTTATTCTAATAATTATTATTATTATAAATTGAAATCATAAGAAATTTAAAAATGGTGATTGTATTTGAATGGATGAGTCCGAGAATAATATATTGATACTATCTATTGCAATAGTATTGAGACTAAAGCACGGTAGTTAGGCAGCCCAAATGGCACACGCACACTAAAGCTTTCTTGTACTTTAAAAAGGTATTTCTCACCCAGACAAGAAAGCCGTTTCCAGTCGCCGCTGCCTAACTACCGGGCTTTAGTCTCAATTCTATTGCAATGGTATGTCAGTACAGGTTTATATATATATATATTTAGGGAGGTATTTTTTTACCAAACTTAAACTGCACGGTTCGCCCCTCCCCCCTCAGATCATTCAATTATCACAAAAAAATAAGATTGGAATGGTAAAAGCCCTCACATTAAGCGTTTAAACCGTGCCGAAATGTTCCTAAATTGAGATTAGCATAAAGTGTACTTGAAACGAAATTTCCACTTATATAAATTTATAATAATAATAATTTTAAGAGCATCTAAAAAATAGTTGATTTATGAATTTGAATCAAAATTGTTGTAGCTAGCGAATTTTGAGAAAATCGAAAAAACTGAAAAAATCTGGTGTGACTGGCGCACAGCACACAACTTTCTCTTACCCTTCGGTAAGAGAAAGTTGTGCACTGTGCTGGTCACACCAGATTTTTTGTGTCGAGATATATTTAGTTTTCCATAGCACCTTAGTTTCAAACTTGCATTTTAAATGTTGACTGCTTCAAATAAACTATGGTTATTTTTCAAAATTTTAATCTCATATTTGGACATTTTATACACAATATAGATTCGTAAATAAATACAAAATTTCATAAGAATTGGAAAAAAAATTTTAAATGCTTAAAAAGTTCCAAAGGGGACCCCCTTTTGAATCGAAATTAACATACAAATCCCTATAGGAAATTAACATTGGTCAAATGCGAAGATAAGGTAGAAAAAATTTAAAACGCGTAGAAAGAGAGAAGATAGTTTTGTGAGAGAGAGAGATATGTTTTCTCCGAAAAAAAAATCTGGTGTGACTGGCGCACAGCACACAACTTTCTCTTACCTTCGGTAATCGAAAGTTGTGTACTGTGCTTGTCACACCAGATTTTTTGTGTCGACATAGATTTAGTTCCCGGCAGTAAGGAATATTTGAATTCAGATGTAAAATTTATAAGTATGGGAAAATATTTATATTTTGTAACCATGGCAACCATTTCTCCTATCTTTCCTATGAAACACAAGAGTAAAGTGTGCTTCAAACAATTTTGAGGGCAAAACGAGAATATACATTTGAAAGAGCATCTAAAAAATAATTGATTTTTGAATTTTAATCAAAATCGTTAGAGCGAATTTTGAGAAAATCGAAAAAAACTGAAAAAGTACATCAGTAAAGTACTAGTACTCTTTGGCCGATTTTGATTAAAAGCTTATTTTTCCGGTCCCGGGGGGTGTTTAACTTAAATATAAAATTTCAACCTCCTAGCTCAATTCCTTCATGCTTAAAATTGAACACACACACACACACACACCCACACACACACCCACCCACACACCCACCCACACACACACACACACAGACAGACCATGTCGCGAAAACCACTTTTTTGGATTCAGGGGACCTCAAAACGTGAAGATCCATCAAAATCTCGACATCGAATTTTTGACATGAATCCAATACTTTCTCTCTCTATATATATTACATATATACATAGGTAAGAGAAAGTAAAAGTACATCAGTAAGGTAGCTACTAGTACTTTTTGATTAAAATTTTATATTTAAGTCAGGCACCCCCTGGGATGTGACACGAAGCTTTTGATCAAAATCAGCCAAAAAGTACTTAACTGATGTATATATTTTTTCAGTTTTTTTCGATTTTCTCAAAATTCGCTCCAACGATTTTGATTAAAATTCATAAATCAATTATTTTTTAGATGTTCTTTAAAAAGTATATCAGTGAAATTTTTTGTGGAAATCGTTAAAGTACACTTTATGCTAATCTTCATTAGGAGTTCGGCACGGTTTAAAAGATTAATTTGAGGGCTTTTACCTTTGCATTCTCATTTTTTTGTGATAATTGAATCATCTGGGGTCGAACAGTACAGAATTTTAAGTTTGGTAAATAAGTGCCACTCTAATGTATATACTCGGTCATCTCGGAACTAAAATGATCAGAAGCTTTACTTAGACTTAAAATTCAAGATCCTTTTTCAATTTTGTAGGGATGAAAGAAAGAGCAGTTGCAGCTAGTTTTATTTCGTTTTATTAAGCACTTCAAGCTGACGTTTCGTTCAGAGATACGACCATCCTCGGGGCTGAAGTATGTCATCAATACTCCTCAAAAGGTCGAATGGAGCAATTAAAGAAAAAATGTTTCACCATTAAATATGAACCAAACGCTATGCGAATATAGCCTTGAATTGCATAGCGTTTGGTCCTTATTTAATGGCGAAAAATCTTTTAATTGCACCATTCGACCTTTTGAAGAGTTTTGTTGACATACTTCAGCCCCGAGGATGGTCGTATCTCTGACCGAAACGTCAGCTTGGAGTGCTTAATAAAACGAAATAAAACTAACTGCTCTTTCTTTCATCCCTTACAACAAGATCTACTCATCTATCCACCAATACTTTCCAATTTTGTTCAATTTTATATTCTGTAATTCAGAACCTTTTTTTCCAAGATCAATTTTGAATTTGTGTAAAGCCTCTTATATTATATATTACCAGATCACATCATCGTTGATTATTATATATTTGTATTGATAATCTTCCGCTTGGCCCTGTTCATAAATATATATACATCTATATATTTTTCTGAGAATTTTTCTATAGAATTGAGGACAGTATAAAATATTTTTGATGTGATTTAATAGTCGGAATTCGCGTCCACCTTAACATAAGAAACTTTAATACCAAGATATGAGAGGGATATACAAGACACCGTCCTCTTAAAATAACAAACTTATTTCTATAGAAAAAAAGTATGGTTGAGTGATTATATTAATAATAATTTTTATCGACTAATCATACATTTTATATATATATTTTTTTTCAATATATTTCCACTAATAAGATTTATTCTATCGGTTTTTCTAATAAATATTTATATTTATAAATTGTTAATTGAAAAAGGTAAGTAGAAGATAAGACCTTGTCTGAGGTGCAGTTCCGGGTCTTTTAGCGTCATCGTGTTTGGTGACAAGGGTAGGATTGTCGTATTTGACGAGAGTGTTGGACGATGGTCCAACGCGTTCTGCCATCGTTTTTCAAAAATATGATTCAAAATGGACAGGAAATCTTGATGAAATAGGAGGTAAATAAACAAAGGTCACTCTTGGCAACGGTGAGAGACACCTGTGGAATCAGATCGATTAAAAATATTTTGTTGGGAAAGAATAAAACAAATATTTTACAAACAAAAAAAAAATGACGAAATGAATTTTAATTTTACAAAAAATGTAAATGGAGAAAGAGAAAGAAATAATAAAATAAATTTATTTTATAAATTTAAAATGCACTGCGCGTCAATAAAAACGTAACACTCATGGGCGTAACTAAAGAATTTGGCTGGGGGGGGGGGGTCCTGGAAAGCCCTTTAAAAACCATGGGATAAGTTGTAATTAAAATTTAATAACAAATACTATAGTTAAATAATGTTTAGTGTCATAGATACATCAAATTATTTAAATTCTGATTATAAATTAAAAGTAAGGAATGAGTTTAAGGAAAAATTAATTGTGATTATGATAAGGAAATGTTTCTAATTGACAAAGTGGGATATTCCATATCTAACTTTGATATTTAGATAATATAAATTTATTTTAACATTTTTATAAAAAATACATAAAGTTATATAAATAGTTGTTACAAAGAAATATTTACATTTCCATAATGGAGCGGCGAATCACAAATTCGAAATGAAAATTGATCATTCCTATTTAAGAACAGAATCTGAAAACAAAATATTTGAATTAATAATAATAATACAATAGAAATTGAGATAATATGGAAATACTGTATATATAAAGGGTAAGTTGCCCTGTGGTGTTTGTAATTTTAATATTTTTCTCAATAATTTGGCTTAAATTTAATCTAATATAAATTCCCACAAGTTACATATCGACGTTTAATTGGAAAAAGGCGCATTTTTAAAAATCGGACTAGAAATTTTAATATTATATAAAATCTTTGATGAAAATTTTGAAAATTAGTTATCTTAACAAAGTAAAATGTCGTCGACCTATCGTTAAAATAATATCATAGAACGAATAGAATTTCATAATTTATTATATAAAATATCTTTTATTAAAAATTTTAAATTTTTAGCATATCATTATTCAAATCGGTCAAACATTGAACGTTTCAAATTAATTTTTTTTTTTAATTATCATATATATATATATATATATATCGCTCAGGGGCACATCTTGTGGGTACGTGGATGGCGACCACGAGCAGCACGATCTAGGACAGGCATGCTTCTGTTCTTTGTATGTCTGACACATATATTTTCAACAGGCGACCGGCCTGTTCTATGAGTCTCGGTCACAAACAGGGAAAAACGAGGTCCGCCGACCCCGCACTGCGGGAATAGGGCGAGGACAGAAGAAGAATATATATACATTTCTTAATTTAACTTAATAGTAATGCACTTATTTATTTTACTTACTTTTATTCAATTAGAGCTAGACATTGATCAGCAAATTCAACAAAAATTGGTTCATGCATTGCCTTTTCCATTAATTTTCCAGGGTTTGGCGATGAATCTATTGCTTTTAACATATCTATTAAATGAGGGTTTGTTAAAATATTATGTAATTTTTCATCCGTATCTGAAAATAAAAAATAATATAGTTAAAATTATATTAAAAACAAGCATCGGTATGTAAAAAAAAAAATAAAATCAATTATAATAGACATTTCGGGCTTTACCCTTTATATATTAACATATATATAGAGGTAAAAGAAATTAAAAAACATAAAATGCAGAGGTGGAGTTAACTAATCTTGTTTAAAAAATAAATATTAATTAAAATAAAAATTGTTGTTTTGTTATTATTATAATAATATGGAAATTCAACAAAGGAACAAATTTGAGAATGAGTTACAAACATCCCTGATACAGTATGCCAAATAATAATAGCACTTATGCGTTTTCTATGTGATTTCATTCTATTTCTAAAAAAAAGATGGAATTCTTAACTGAAAAATTTCCAAAATTTGGATCACGATCATTTCCATTAGAATTTTTTCATATTAAAAAAAAAAAAAAAAAAAACAAAGAAAAAATCACATGTGAAAAATGCATGGGTTATTAATTGGCACTCACTCTACAACTATACAAACAAACTATTAATAATATGGAATCATAAAAATTTTTTATCTAAAACATAATAGAAACAAAACAGTAGAGTCAATAATTATTTGACTCATAATTAATAGAATGAAATTTACCTAATAATTTTAATTTTTCTGGATCTACTGTATCTTCTGTTGGATACTTATATACTTCTTTTTCTTTTTGTTTTTCATCTTGATTTTTCATTTCTTCTGCTTTTTTACAATCTTCTTTATGTTTGTTCCAACAATCTAGAGAGCAACTGAAAAAAAAAAAACGAAATTACACATTATATATATATATTAAGATAAAATTTAAATAAATTTGTAATTATAGAATATGCTTCCAAAAAGTTGAGTTACATTACCCTGATCATTATATCCAATTATATATATAAAGTAAAAATCTGATGATAAAGAAACTCTCGAGGGACTTTAACTAATTTTCCAAAATAAGGTCTATCGTTATTATCAATTCTTTCATCACGAATGTGTTTATTAAAGAGTTTGTGGTTTCCCAGTAAATGGACGTTTTCAATCAAATTCTTCGTTTCATAATTATTGGAAAACTTAGCGAATAATTTGTCGATTTCAATTTTCAAATAATACATTAGAAATTGATATGGAAATACTGTATATATATAAAGGGTAAGTTTCCCTGTGGTATTTGTAATTTTAATGTTTTTCTCATATAATTAGGCTTAAATTTAATCTAAAGTAATCGACGTTTATTTGGAAAAGGTGCATTTTTAGAAATTCTAATATAATTTAAACTTTTGATGACAATTTTGAGAATTAGTTAATTATTATGAGAATGTAAAAAGTTGTCGAACTTAAAATATATTTCAAAGAACGAATAGAATTTCATAGTAGCCTAAATTATCAAGTCAATGTTATTTTTAATAATTCAGCTACCATATCACATCAAGAGTTGTAATTTTTATATCGTTAAACCAAAAATTTTCTGTTCTTAAACATTAAAGATGGAATTTATAATCTATTCAAATCATATTAATATATATATATAATAAATAGTATATTAATATTAGGCTAATAATTTATAAATAATTTAACAAGACTGAGTGTTTTTTATTGGTGAGGCCAAATCTTTAAATAAAATGATAATACTTACTATAAAACTTTGCAAACAGGACATTTGTATTTCTTTTCATTCTCGTTACAAACAGAACACTTCATTGCAAATAAAAATAATTAATAATTAATAAATAGAAGAAAACAAAATTAAAAGAGATAAATGTGCAGAGGATCTAGCAATGTGAAATTAATAAATTTTTAATAAATTTTCAAAACGAAATGCATGTGATTGTCAAATAGAATACCATTGCCAACCTATGTTGGACATAAAGTAAAAATCCCTATATTAATTTTTTTTTTTTATTGAAAAAAAAAATATTTTGAAATGTTCTTTTTTGAATATTAATAATTAAAATAAATTAAAATTTTAAGGTATATATTATTTTAAAAGAATTTTTTATTTAATTATATTTTTAAAACTTATCGCCATCTATTAGCAGGTTTGTGAACTGCAATATAGATAGAATTTGAAATTTACATTTTTTTCCCTGATTTTTTTCTCCGAATCATCTTATTAATAAGATACATTTTTTTTGTTCTTTCCTTTATTTTCATACATATTTAGGGCAGATGGAAATCACCTTAAATTTAC
>JAKCPI010026529.1:0-43495 GCA_023213315.1 Euborellia annulipes | reverse complement strand
AACCGAACCGAACCGAACCGAACCGAACCGAACCGAACCGAACCGAACCGAACCGAACCGAACCGAACCGAACCGAACCGAACCGAACCGAACCGAACCGAACCGAACCGAACCGAACCGAACCGAACCGAACCGAACCGAACCGAACCGAACCGAACCGAACCGAACCGAACCGAACCGAACCGAACCGAACCGAACCGAACCGAACCGAACCGAACCGAACCGAACCGAACCGAACCGAACCGAACCGAACCGAACCGAACCGAACCGAACCGAACCGAACCGAACCGAACCGAACCGAACCGAACCGAACCGAACCGAACCGAACCGAACCGAACCGAACCGAACCGAACCGAACCGAACCGAACCGAACCGAACCGAACCGAACCGAACCGAACCGAACCGAACCGAACCGAACCGAACCGAACCGAACCGAACCGAACCGAACCGAACCGAACCGAACCGAACCGAACCGAACCGAACCGAACCGAACCGAACCGAACCGAACCGAACCGAACCGAACCGAACCGAACCGAACCGAACCGAACCGAACCGTTCACTCGTTCATCGTTCACTCGTTCGTCGTTCACTCGTTCACTCGTTCACTCGTTCGCTAGTTCACTCGTTCATCGTTCACTCGTTCATCGTTCGCTCGTTCATCGTTCACTGTTCATCGTTCGCTCGTTCACTCGTTCATCGTTCACTCGTTCATCGTTCGCTCGTTCGTTCACTCGTTCATCGTTCACTCGTTCATCGTTCACTCGTTCATCGTTCACTCGTTCGTCGTTCACTAGTTCATCGTTCGTTCGTTCGTTCACTCGTTCATCGTTCGTTCATCGTTCACTCGTTCATCGTTCACTCGTTCATCGTTCGCTCGTTCTAGTTCACTCGTTCGTCGTTCACTAGTTTATCGTTCTCTCGTTCGTTCGTTTGATCGTCGTTCAGTAGTTCACTTGCTCATCGTTCACTAGTTCATCGTTCACTCGTTCGGTTCCGTTCCGAACCCTCGTTCATCGTTCACTCGTTCGTTCGTTCTATCGTTCACTAGTTCATCGTTCGGTGGTTCGTTCGTTCATCGTTCACTCGTTCGTTCGTTTATCGTTCACTAGTTCATCGTTCGGTGGTTCGTTCCTAGTTCATCGTTCACTCGTTCGCTAGTTCACTCGTTTATCGTTCGCTGGGCCATCGTTCACTTGTTTGTCGTTCACTCGTTCATCGTTCACTAGATCAACGTTTACTCGTTCGTTCGCTCGTTCATCGTTCACTGGTTCACTCGTTCGTCGTTCGCTCGTTGACTCGTTCATCGTTCACTGGTCCATCGTTCACTTGTTCGTCGTTCACTAGTTCATCGTTCACTTGTTCGTTTGTTTGTTCGTCGTTTGCTAGTTCACTCGTTCATCGTTCACTCGTTCTGTTCACTCGTTCATCGTTCACTAGGCCGTCGTTCGCTCGTTCATCGTTCACTTGTGTACTCGAACCGGACAGCGTTTATTTGTTGACTAGTTCATCGTTCACTAGTTCACCGTTCACTTGTCTACACGTTCAATTGATTGCTCGTATCTTGCATCGTTCACCGTTCCCTCGTTCACTAGTTCATCGGTTACTTGTCAGTTCGAACCGGGCATCGTTCATCGATCACTAGTTCATAGTGGACCGAACGCACAAGTGAACGATCAACTATGTCCGGTTCTAACAGACAAGTGAACTATGAACATGAGAACTAATGAACTAGTGAACGATGAACGATGTCCGGCTCAAACAGGCAAGTGAACGTTGAACTAGTAAATGAGTGAACTAGTGAGCGATGAAAACTGCCCGGTTCTAGCAGACAAGTTAATGACGAATTAGTGAACGATTCTCAACGTTCTCGTCGTTCCCTGTTCTTATGTGCGTTCATTCCGGACATCGTTCTCTGGATCATTGTTCAATCGTTCACTCATTCGCTTCTCTCTTCGAACCGGGTATCGTTCGTCGTTGACTCGTTAATCGTTCACTTGTCTGTTAAAGTTGAGCATCGTTCATAGTTCAATTGATCATTGTTCACTCGTTCATTGTTGGATTTTCGATCGTTCTCTTGTCCGTTTGGTCCGGGCATCGTTCACTCGCTCTTTCATTCGGGCCGGTCATCGTTCACTCTCTTACTTGTGTGTTTAGGCCGGGGAACGATCAATCGTTGTTTCGTTCACTCGTTCATTGTTCACTTGTTTGTTTGAGTAGTGCATTGTTTGCTCGCTCATCGTTCGCTAGTTCGTTTGGACCGGGCATAGTACATGGACCACTGGTTCACTTCTTCGTCGTTCGCTAGTTCACCAACTCATCCTTTAAAAATTCGTTCAATTCATCGTTTTCAGGTTTTTTATTTGGGCCGGGCGTTGATCATCGTTGACTCGTTCACTAGTTTATCGTTCATTCGATTGTTTGAACTGGGCATCGTTCACTTGTCTGTCCGAACCAGGGATCGTTCACTTTTTTTTTCAAGCCGGGCATCGTTCACCATTCACTTGCCTAGTTCATCGTTCATTTGTCTGTTCGAGCCCGACATAGTTCATTATTCTTTTGTTCTTCGTTCACCTTTTTATCGTTCATTCTTTCGTCGTTTATTTATTCATTGTTCACTTCTCCATTGTTCTCTTCTGGGAGGCATCGTTCACTCGTTCTTTTGTTCCGACCGGTCTTCGTTCATTCGTTCATCATTCGATTGTGCTGAACTACGATCAATCGTTCATTCGTTCATCGTTCGGTTGTTCCTTCGAGCTGGTCATCCTTCATCCTTAGCTCGATCATAGTTCACTTTTTTGTTTAAACCGGGCGCTTTTCATCGTTCACTCATTGAATGTTCATTCGTTCGCTGCCCGTTAGTTGTTCACTTGTTCATCTTCATTCGTTTACTTAGAAGACGAACGAACGAATTAGTGAGTGATGAACTAGTAAATAATAGGACTAGTGAACGATACTTAACTCGTTCTCCATTTGCTCGTTCATAGACCATTAGTTAGACAGGTTGGCCAGAAACTAGTAAACAAACCATTTTCCGGTCACAGTTTTTGATTGGTCCACGTCATGAAGCTCCTCCTGGGGGCCATGACAGTTGAACAGATGTTTATTCCCTGGTTGAAAGCTTACAGGGGGGGGGGGGGGGACAAGCCTATGTTAGAATTTGGAGTGCTTTTAGAGATTTAGTTCCTATGTTCAGAATGAATTAATGAACGACAACTTTATTCTGAGATGGGGCTAGTGTCGCATGCTTGGTTCTCGTGAGCATGCCGCACTAGGCACCAAGCCTCAAATAACTGGCAAACAACAACACCCATATCGGCCATTTGTAAAAAAAAAAAAATACAAAATCAGCTTGGTTTTTTATTTCATTCCTAATAATACTAAACAATATATATATTTTTTTAATATATTGTAATTTTTTTTACAATTAGAATTGAATGAAATAGAATTTTTTCCTTGATTCAGTCTTTTGGCATTTAAAAAAATATTAATTTGTTTTTATATTTTTTGCAGCATTGTCCTGAAGAAAAGATGCAGCGCTGCAAAAATGGGTTTCCAGAATCAGAGAATTGAGAAAATGAATAAAACAGCACTGCTATTTTTACTGTAATAGCTGCCAAATCTCCCTTGACATTGAAAAGCGTTTATAAAGTTCATAATTATGCTCATTTACAAATGCTTACACTTTATTTTAAATCTGAATTATATCCAAATACTGATAGATATGACATCAACCCTTATTTTTTTCAAATTCTTTTTCATAACTATATATATATATATATATATATATATATATATATATATTAATATATATATATATATTGGACCAATTTTTGGACTTTTTCGAATTTTTTTCTACTCTAGTCCTAAATCGGTTACAAATAAATATATAAAAAACAATTTCTGCCAAATTTCAACTCTTAATATTAATATTAATTAACCCGTCCCCCAAGGCAGCTAAAGTTCTAATTTTAAATGGGAAAAGTTCTTTTGTGTCTTAAAAATTTTGTAACTCATCAACGGAACAACTTCTTGGTAAGATCTTAATAGGATATTCTTATAGAAAATTTAACGCTCTACAAAAAAAAAAGGTCTCCTAAGATTTTTGGGTTACTCTACTGGTAAAAAATGTTATTCTAGGTCAAAGTTGAAGTTATAGTCAATTTCATGGTTTTTTTATTCAAATTAGTCCTCGAAAAACTTTTGAACCAGTAGAGTAACCCACAAATCATAAAAGACCTTTTTGAGGAGTTTTAAATTTCCTATAAGATATGTTATGTTATGGTCTTAGCAAGAAGAGTTACAAAATTTTAAAGACACAAAAGAACTTTTGCCGGGGGGCCTGGCAACGGAGTAGAGCAACAGTCACCATAATTGTTGCAATGCCAAGCGCGGCGAAATCTGGGATTGGTGACCCCCTGAAATCAGCGTGTAGAACGTCCCCCGGTAGCCATCGGTGTTATAAAAAAAAAAAAAAAAAACATTTAATAATATGTAAAATTAAAACCCTAATGGCCCCTGCAGCCGAAAAGGGGGGAATTAAAAAAAAAAAAAAAACTTTTCCCATTTAAAATTAAAACTGGCTGCCGTGGTGGGCTGGTTAATAATTAAGAGTTGAAATTTGGCAGGAATTTTTTGTTTATATTTTTGTAACCGATTTAGGACTAGAGTCGAAAAAAATTCTAAAAAGTTCAAAATAAAGACCTCTCTAACATATATATATATATACACACAAAATTCATAACTTATTATTTTTATGGTATTTATTGTTAACTTGAAAATCTGTCTTTTATTGAAAGATGTTAAAAGAGGAAAAGTATTTTGTCCATTTTGTTAAATTTTTTTTTTTTTTTAATATGTTAACAAATATATTTTTTTTTAATTGAATTTGTATAATTAGTAAAATGATAGGCGAGATTCGGAACACAAAATTAAACTATTTATTTGTATATTTTACATAAACAATATATATCAATAACAAGCCGTTGCCAATACAGAATTTGTCCAGAGGAAAAATATTGTTTACTTTATTCATCTTAATTTTAATTAAATATGTATGTTTGAGTGAAACTCAATGTCTTATTGTAGGTTGACTGGGAAAAAATATTTTGTCCTTTTTATTGTTTTTATTATTTGTTAAGAATATATTGTATATTTTTTAAATTTTAATTATAATAAATAATGTTAACTTGAAACTTTTTTTTTTTTTTTATTTATCCCGAAAAAAAGACATGCTTTTTATTCATCCTGGAGAAAAACCATTAACTATTAAGATTCATTTGGGTGAGAAACCTTAAGGGAATGGTTGTATTTATTCGGGAGAAAACCCTTATTTTTCATTTTTATATTTAAAATTTCCTGGCGAAAAACCTTTCATTTTTATATTTAAATTTCGGCGCCGAAATTACATTCATAACCTTAATTTAAGGGGTCGCTGTATCAGATTTTTTAAACACACCACTTTTTACTTTCTCTTAGCCTATATATGAAATATATAGAGAGAGAAAGTATTGCGATCATGTCAAAAATTCGATGTCGAGATTTTGATGGATATACATGTTTTGAGGTCCCCTGAGTCCAAAAAAGTGGGTCCCGCAAATTGGTCTGTGTGTGTGTATGTATGTATGTATGTGTGGACAGATTTTTAGCATGAAGGAATTGAGCTACCGGATTGAAATTTTATATTTAACTTAGGTACCTTCCCACACGCTCAAAATAAGCTTTTGAACAAAATCGGCCAAAAAGTACTAGTACTTTACTGATGTACTTTTTCAGTTTTTTTCGATTTTCTCAAAATTCCCTCCAAGGATTTTTTTTAAAATTCAAAAATCAATTATTTTTTAGATGCTCTTTAAAATGTATATTCTCATTTTGCCGTTGAAATCTTCTGGAGACCACTTTACTCTTGTTCTTTTAGCATGAAGGAATTGAGCTACCGGATTGAAATTTTATATTTAACTTAGGTACCTTCCCACACGCTCAAAATAAGCTTTTGAACAAAATCGGCCAAAAAGTACTAGTACTTTACTGATGTACTTTTTCAGTTTTTTTCGATTTTCTCAAAATTCCCTCCAAGGATTTTTTTTAAAATTCAAAAATCAATTATTTTTTAGATGCTCTTTAAAATGTATATTCTCATTTTGCCGTTGAAATCTTCTGGAGACCACTTTACTCTTGTTCTTCATAGGAAAGATAGAAATGGTTGCCATGGTAACGGAATTTAAATCTTTTTCTTTTTATTAGATTAAAAATCAATTATTATTTAAATTCCCATTTATTTGTGTCTTTAATTGCTTAGGAGAAAACATATATATATCTCTCTCTCTCACTTGCAAACATTATCGCCTGTCTCTCCGCCTTCTCTCATAGGCCTAATGTTAATTTCCTATAGGGATTTTTATGTTAATTTCGATTCAAAAGGGGGGTCCCCTTTGAAACTTTTTAGGCATTTAAAATTTTTTTTTCCAATTCTTATGAAATTTTGTATTTATTTACGATTCTCTATTGTGTATAAAATGTCCAAATATGAGATTAAAATTTTTAAAAATAACCATAGTTTATTTCAAGCAGTCAACATTTAAAATCCAAGTTTGAAACTAAGGTGCTATCGGAAACTAAATATATCTCGACACAAAAAATCTGGTGTGACCAGCACAGTGCGCAACTTTCTCTTACCGAAGGGTAAGAGAAAGTTGTGTGCTGTGCGCCAGTCACACCAGATTTTTTACTACGTGATGTCCCCAAGGTACTTCGAATAGACAAGGTAGGTCCATACAAGGTACTTCGAATAGACAAGGTAGGTCCATAGTCCCATTTCCGAAGTTTTTGGTATACCCGATTTTGATTGGATGGCGGCTCCCTCCCACCACTCGCCCATAGAAAAGCAATGCGTTTATTTGTGTGCGATTCATTTCTTGGCATTTATTTAATTTACTTTGCATATATAGAGTTTTGCACCCTTATTTGTGTTATCGACTAATTATTTGAACAATATAACGATGAGATTTTAGCGCAATTATTATGTAATAAGAAGTAAAAAAAGGAAATAAGTAAGATGTGGCATAACCTCGAACTGTCATTTCATTCGTAAGTATTTTGACTTTGGCTTTTTTTATTTAATTGGAGTTAATAGGCATTTATTAAATTAAACTTTTATTAAATTAGGTCTCTTAAAAGGAAACAAACATAAGAAAATTAATTTTAAGTTGTAAAATGTCCGAAAAGTGGAATCTGACAAATCCCAATTCTCTACTAATACAATGCACAAGATATCTAAAGAAATTTTATCCAGGTATGTACAAAATAAAAATATGATTAAAATAACAAACTAGAATATTTGATTTACTTTTTATTCACATTACAGGTGCTGTATGAGGGAAAATATATAAATTGAAACCTTTTTGTCAGTGCCATAAATGAAGAATGAAAATTTAAAATTAAGCCAAAAATGATAATTAAATAACAAATTTATATGAATAAACTTAAGAATTATGTTTTTTTTTTTTTAATATTTTATATTAAGGTAATGTTTTAAAAGATTTCTGAACTAAAAGTAGAAATATATTAGAATGTAATTTTGTTTTGTGAATTATATTATAATCAATATAATATTACTTTAGTCCTAGTTAATTTGAAAACTATTGTTTATTTAATGAAGGGTTAAACCCAGAAACTTATATTCTGCCTTTTAAAACATTGAGAAACCACATGCGGAATATTTTATTCTTCTAAACCAAGAGACCGAAAAGGGGTTTTTTTGGAACTCGATCATAAACCCAAAGGTCAAAAGAATATTTTGCTTTTTTCTGAACAAAGGCAGGAATTTATTTAAATTTATAAAATTCTCTTTTTTTTAACTCAGTCTAACCTTCCTTTTCTAAACATATATATATATATATTTTTTTTTTACGTTTTTAGGAGAAACTAAATAGAAAAAAAAAATATAATCCTTTGATTATTTAATTAAGAATCGAAAATTAATTAACTTATATTTTTCTCCCTATTACTATTTTTACTTTCTCGTACCCTATATATGAAATATATAGAGAGAGAAAGTATTGCGATCATGTCAAAAATTCGATGTCCAGATTTTGATGGATATACATGTTTTGAGGTCCCCTGAGTCCAAAAAAAGTGGGTCCCGCAAATTGGTCTGTGTGTGTGTGTGTGTGTGTGGACAGATTTTTAGCATGAAGGAGTTGAGCTACCGGATTGAAATTTTATATTTAACTTAGGTACCTTTGAAGAATCTCAAAATAAGCTTTTGAACAAAATCGGCCAAAAAGTACTAGTACTTTACTGATGTACTTTTTCAGTTTTTTTCGATTTTCTCAAAATTCCCTCCAAGGATTTTTTTTAAAATTCATAAATGAACTATTTTTTAGATGCTCTTTAAAATGTATATTCTCATTTTGCCGTTGAAATCTTCTGAAGACCACTTTACTCTTGTTCTTCATAGGAAAGATAGAAATGGTTGCCATGGTAACGAAATTTAAATCTTTTTCTTTTTATTTGATTAAAAATCAATTATTATTTAAATTCCCATTTTTTTTTTATTTCTGTCTTTAATTGTTCCGAGAAATCACATCTCTCCCTCTCTCGCAAACATTATCGTCTGTCTCTCCGCCTTCTCTCATAGGCCTAATGTTAATTTCCTATAGGGATTTGTATGTTAATTTCGATTCAAAAGGGGGTCCCCTTTGGAACTTTTTACGCATTTAAAAATTTTTTTTCCAATTCTTTTGAAATTTTGTATTTATTTACGATTCTATATTGTGTATAAAATGTCCAAATATGAGATTAAAATTTTGAAAAATAACCATAGTTTATTTCAATCAGTCAACATTTAAAATGCAAGTTGGAAACTAAGGTGCTATGGGAAACTAAATATATCTCGACACAAAAAATCTGGTGTGACCAGCACGGTGCACAACTTTCTCTTACCGAAGGGTAAGAGAAAGTTGTGTGCTGTGCGCCAGTCACACCAGATTTTTTTTTAATAGCCTTATATAGATTAAAAGTTAAAATAATTCTGATCGAGTGCTATTTTGTGGTTAAACGATTTTTTTTACATAAATCCCTGCATATTTCTATATTTTATGCATTCATTTTATCTAATTTATCTTTAATTAACATCAAATAAGTGATATTTAAATGTAAATTGAAAAATATTTGATTTAATATGAAGAATTGTATATACAGTAGTTCCATTGGGCCGCAATAGCCGCCAGGGGCATCAGAGCCGAAAACAAACGAATTCTCACGAACAGAATGGACCTACCTTGTCTATTCGAAATACCTTGGCTTTTACCAGAGTTGGCAAGTTTTATCCCGGCGTGTATAATACACGGTTTTATACATGTATAAAACTATCATGGATAAAACTAGGCCGATGTATAAAATGTAAAAAACCAACTCCCCCCTCCCCCGGAAAAAACAGCTGATCTGTGTTTCATATTTTTTAATGTTTTAGAGCATTGACGATGTTGTTTGCTTTTTATTTAGTGAATAATATAATCAAAATGTTAATAAAATAATTGAAAAATGAAATTCAAAAATTAAATATGGAAGCTGTCAATTCATTTGTAAGTATTATACAGGGGCGTATATAGAAATTTTTTTCGGGGGGGCCCGAACTGAAAATTTTTTTTTTAAGAAACTAAATTTTTTTTCACACGAAATTTTTTGCGGAACATTTTTTCCTTTGCGGACAGTGGCGTCATTTGGGGGGGGGGCAGGGGGGGGCATTTGCCCCCCCCCCAAGGGCTCTGATTTTTATAAAATTTTATATTATTCTAAATAAAATATTCCAAAATAGATCTATGAGTATACAAATTGTACAAAATTAAACAATTAATTAAATTTAAAATGTTTTGGCCAAATTTGAGTACCCGTTTGTAAGTAAATTTTAAGAAAAAAAAATGTTTGCCCCCCCCCAAGAAAAAATTTGCCCCCCTAAGAAAAAGTTGAAATGACGCCACTGTTTGCGGAGCCAAAGTTTTCCATCCTGCGGAAAATTTGTTGCGCTGATGTCTGTATATTCCTATATATGTACCATCAAGAGAAAAGATATTGGACAACCCCCTCACTTCTACCTGAATTTAGAGCCTTTTGAGGTATGTATACAGGGCCGTAACTAGGCAGATGTAACATACACGGTGCACCTATTGCATCTGCCTAGTTACGGCCCTGTATACATACCTCAAAAGGCTCTAAATTCAGGTAGAAGTGAGGGGGTTGTCCAATATCTTTTCTCTTGATGGTATATGTGTTTGGGAAATTTCGGGGGGGGGGGGGGGGCCCGGGCCCCCTCGGCCCCCCTTATATACGCCCCTGGTATTATATATTTATTGTTTTCTTTAATAACGTTTCGGCCACTCATTTTGTAGCCTTCAGGTACAATTCAGCTAACAATTGTAAGGTTATAAAGGTTGTCACATCTGTGACAATCTCAATTTATGAGTAGATCCTGTATGAATCTCAATTGAATTGAGTTTAGAATTTAGAAATGAAAGGTAAGTTAACATGGGCGTAGCCTGGGGGAGGCAGGGGGGCCGTTGCCCCCCTGGCTTGTCCTAAAAATAAAAAAAAAAACAATATATATTTTTCCCAGGGAGGTAGGGAGGGACAATAAGCTGCGAACATAGGCGAGGTAATAGTCTACCGAAGTGGGAGGGTGAGGAAGCTTATCCGCCATCTTACTGCGCACAAAACATTAAACCTGTGCATTGGAACCTGTGTAAAAAGCAGAGTTGGGTTTTATACACGATTTTGCAGTTTTATACAAAAATCGAGGATAAAACTTGTATAAAACGTATAATATGTATAAAACTTGTATAAAACGTATAATATGTATAAAACTCGAATGCGCATGCGCAAACCCCACGAGAAAGGAAATTCAAAACAAAATCATTTATGACTAGAATGAGTTATATTTTTTATTATTTATAATATATAAAAACAAATTTTCAAAAATGCCAGGAGGAAGACCACTGATGATTGACAGAACTAAATTAATTTGGGTTTAGCTGTGGTTTGTATGCAAAAATTTTAACTTTTTGACCACAGAATGAATGGCCGAAGCGTTTATTGTTAATAATAACAAATATAAAAGTCTAAATTCTAAATTCAATTCAAATGAGATTGTCACAGATGTAACAACCTTTTTAATCTTAGCTGAATTGTACCTGAAAGCCACAGAATGAGTGGCCGGACTAATGAAACTGCGAAAGCCTAAACACCAAAATTCTAAAATTTACCTTTTTAAATAATTTTTATAAAGTTTTTTATAAAAAAATATAAAATAAAAAAGAAAGAAAAAAAAAATATAAATATATAATGATTGGGATTAAAAGATTAAAAAGCAGGAAATTGTTATTATCTTAGGAATAAATGAGTAAGGCTGTATGCACATTAATCGAGTAAAAACGTTTTCGGCCAAAACGTTTTGCTCGATGTCAACAAACATCGATCGAGCAAAAACGTTTTCGGGCAATACATTCTGTTCGATGATGTCAAATCGTGACCAATTGTGTTTTGTCTCTTCGGTGTGCGTTGACCCATAGAAAAGCATTAAAAAACAGTTTCAGGCAAAAACGTTTTTGCTCGATCGGTGTGCGTTCAGCCTAAAAATAACAAAATATTTTTATGTATATATACAATGCATTTATTTATTATGTTACAATTATTAAACACTTCACAACCAGTGTACTGTAATACAGGTATTGTTAAAAGTTTGTGTATGCAATACCTTCTTATAATACATTTGGCATGAACTAAACATAAACAAGATTCAGTATATTCATACTTATTATCTTGACATTTAATAATTCTTTTTTGGATAATTTTTTAGAATGGAAGAGAGCAAGTACAGATGCAGCAAATAAAAAGAGGCTTTGGATGCCAAATGCCGAAAAGAAGACGTTCCGGACAAAATTTTATTCGTCCATCCTCAGTCCTGGTAAGCTTATACATAGAACTGAGAGGCTGAGGATGGACGAATAAAATTTTATCCGGAACGTCTCCTTTTCGGCATCCAAAAGCTCTCTTTATTTATTTATTTATTTATTTAACATCTTTTATTTGCTGCACCTGTACTTGCTCTCATCCATTCCATAAAGATGAGATGCTTTCCAAATGTTTTAATTCAATTTTTTTTTTTGTTTTTTATTAACCATAGAAAAATACCTTTTGAAAGAACAAATTAAGATAAAATTAAAAACAGTAGTACAGTTATTTCTTCTTTATCTATTACAGAAACCAAAACAAATATGACTTTTAAATATTTTAAAATCTAGAGGTAATAGATTTGCACCACCTGTCAGATTCCACTTTTCGGGCCATATATATTCTAAAATTAGTTTTCCATACGTTTAGTTCCTTGTCAGAAACCTAAAAAAATAAAAGCAAACTAAATTTAATTATTTGATATTAATTAATTAAAGAAAATAATAAATATACTTACAAATGAATTGACAGCTGTAGGTTAGGTTTCCATATTTAATTTTTGAATTTCATTTTTCAATTATTTTATTATCATTTTGATTATATTATTCACTAAATAAAAAGCAAACAACATCGTCAATGCTCTAAAACATTAAAAAATATGACATAAAAGCTTTTAAGCTGTTTTTTCCGGTGGGTTGGTTTTTTACATTTTATACATAGGCCTAGTTTTATCCGTGATAGTTTTATACATGTATAAAACCGTGTATTATACACGCCGGGATAAAACTTGCCAACTCTGGTAAAAAGTATAAGAATTAACAAGCGAATAATTAATGAAAAAACCAAATAAGTAGTTTTTTATCATTATTTATTTATTTCTATTTAGTTTTTTCTCATATAAAGGATTTTTTTTTTCAAAAGGAAGCAAATTGTTCGACATATGGTTGTTCCAATCGTAGCGATGAACCAGGCAAAAGTAAAATGCAAAAAATAGAGGAGATTTCAAGGAAAATAACTTTTCACTTGTAAGTATACATTATATCAACGTTCTAATTAGCAAAGTGCCTAACTCCATTTTTGTTTATTTTTTAGGAGATCCAAAAAACATTTGATTGTCATTTTTAGAGCCACTGAACATTTTGAAATTGAATTTTCTTATTAAGAAGCATTGAGACAATTCCTTCTTCTTATGGAAAATAAAAGCGAATTAAAAAACATTTTTATAAAATTTTTAATTGACAATCTATTTTTTCCCATTATCCCAAACATTTCTGGCGGCATGTAAGTTTGCTGATAAGTGTGAGGAATTATTAAAGAAAAAAATATATAGAAATTTTAAAAGCAATTAAACCACTGTCTTCTACTGGAATTTAAATTTTACTAAATTATTTAATTACAGAAACTTCGAGGACGTTTGTTCCCATCATCAGTATGATACATTACAAATTTAGATAAAAATATATATATTTAATATTAGGAACCGACCGAAGTTTCGGCCAATTTTTGTATATGAAAACAAGTTTCTGTTTCGGCTGAAAATCTTGTTATATTTATTTTTTCCAAGGCCAATGATATGGTCATTAAGTTACTGTCTAAATTTTATAAAATTTGAACAGTTTATTATATTATCCAACTTATTGCTGAATATTTCAATTTCCCATATTCAAATTTTATTTAAGGTGCGCTTATATTTTATTTAATGTGATTAATCTAAAAAAATCTTGAATCTTGAAAATAAAAAAAGAGCTTCTAAAAGTTGTAGATATTTTAAAAAGCTTTAATTAAAAAAAAAAAAAAAAAATTGAGTTTGATAGTTTCAAAATTGTGGCCGCAACCTCTCAAACTCTGCACCTCGAACGCGCACCTTAACTCATTAGCAATGATAAATGACACCGTATAATATGAATTATTATTTGTAATTTATTTAAAATTGCTATTTTTGAGAGATTATTATTCACTTTTTATAAGTAAAAAAACATCTCAAATAGCTTATATCACTTAATTAGGAAATTTTTGCGCTCTTAAGAATATTTACTTTTTTTCTGATTTTAATTTTTTTGTGGACTAAAAACCTAAAAAAATAAAGAAACTATAATTTTAAATAGTCCGTTTATTCGTTTATTTATTTAGGGGGCAGTATAATATTGAAAATCTTTATTAAAACTATATATAATTTTATATTGCGTTCAATGGATATTTCAATGTTTTGTGCGCACCAAGATGGCGGCCGTGACGTAGGCAGTCGACTCGCTTCTCAGCTCAATGTCCCTCCCTACCTCCCTGATCTATGTAGTGGATTTTTCGTCTAAGGGGTTAGAAATTAGCAACGGTGTTGCCATTGACCGTGGCGTTATCTCTGGCCTGTCTGGAACTAGATAACAAAATAAGGCTAAAGGCCGCTTATAGGAGTTTAACCCCCCTGTTATTACCCCATGTTTATAACTCTGCTGTTTTCCTCTTATTTGCTCTCTTTAATTTTGACATATTGTTATATAACATTAACCAGGAAAATAATTTTTAAACAGACGTTTTAGAATCTCTTTCGAATTTATATACCTAAATCAGTATTTTTATTAATTATAAAATGGGTATTGTTAAATTATTAAAGTTCATTGTGATGTTAGTTTTTTTCATTGATAGGGGTAAATTGATCATGTGATTATTAACAAAAATTTTTTATTTAATTTTTTTCTAATTTTTTCAGGATCATCTTTATCTTGTTATCAATGTAACAGCTTGAGCGACGCGAATTGTAAAGATTCGTCAAAAATGAAATCCACGCCTTGTCCCGATATAAAAGTTACGCCCGTCTGCATATTATTTAAGGCTATTAATACAAGTAAATATTATATCTATTTCACAGACGTAGGCCGATCTTAAGTTAAGGCCTGGAGTAGAATAGGGCGTGGCCTATCTCACTCAAAAAAAACATTGTTTTTATTTAGTGAAGTTGATTAAGCCAACCTGCAGCTAGGGATGGAAAAGTCGACTCTGACTTTAATCAAGAATCAATCTTTTACTGAAAATAATCGACTTTTTAGAATCGAGTTGAAACTCTTTCAGGTCGATTAGAATCGATTCTCACTGGACGACTTCGGCTTTTTTCTTACCTTACTTTACGTATTCGATAATATACATAGTTTGTAACGTTCCAACGATTTTGATTAAAATTCATAAATCAACTATTTTTTGGATTCTCTTTAAAAATTATATCAGTAAAATTTTTCGTGAAAATTGTTTGAATACACTTTACTGATGTACTTTTTCAGTTTTTTAAATTTTCTCAAAATTGGAGATTTCCAAAACTCCCTGGCCACAATCGATTATAAGAATAATCTATTATTATTTTTTTAATAATCGATTATTTTTTGAGAAAATAATCGGTAATTAATCGATTATTTTGCACAGCCCTATCTGCTACTGGGCACTCGCATTCACACGCAGGATGGAGCCATGGAAAATCTATGGAGGCTTATCCTTAAGCGGTTAAATATTCCAATGTCCTTTCTATTTAATTTGGGTGTGCTCTGAAACTATGATACTGAATGGGTTGACTTTAGTTGGTGAAGTGCTTGACCTTTTGTAAGAGCTGTATAGGCCCAGTTGTTAAGCCATTGAAGGCCTATTTTTTTCTTCATAATGGCGAAGGCATAGTACCATGGAGTGGGTTCATCCAGGGAGGGTCCTGACTGGCTTGCTCTTTTGGCCATCCAATCTGCTATAGCATTACCTTGGTTGTTGTCGTGGCTAAAGTCCAGTGCATTGAGATCATTTGGGATTATTCACCTGCTATTTTGCTTAATGTCAATATTTGTTTCTACAATATTCCAAAGAATAAGTGTTAAGTCGATTTTTGTCGAAAATGAGATAAGTGGCCTAAGAAAAACAGGGAAGTATTTTCTTTGTTTTATACAAGTGGGATGTACAGGGGCTGCTTCCAAACGTAGTTATCAAGGTGTGCGGAATTCTTATGTCCTTTCTGAAAATGGATTCTTTAAAAAAAAAGGAGATGAATGGATAATGAAGGCTCAAATTTGTCCAGAACATCGTTTATCGAAAAATAATTATAATTTATTGAATAACCATGATATACGGAGTATATAGGAAGTCGTTTCAGCATTTATGACAATAATTTCCAAAATGTAATTAAGTTAAATTTTTAAAAGAAATGGAATTTCTTGACTTTTTACTTGGGCTTATTAGACCAGGCGCTGGAGGTAGTTGAGTATGCAAAATCTGAGGACCGAATTCTGACAATGGATTTGGGCTAAGAATAGCTCCCAGAATAAGGATCCGGATCTTGCCGGGCCAATTTTTGGTCCAATTTTTTTTTACCCCCACTCCTGTTATTTCCATAGGAAATCAATGGAATGCATGCTAAGATGATGTGAAGATTTGCAATTATGGTCAAATTCGAGTACTTAAAACCTCAAACAATGAAAAAACTCTCTTGTCAGCAACTGAGGGGATCCTCTATAGTCCCCTGAGAAGTACTATCTTGCCGCCAGCTTCGGTGGTCCCCTCTTGCCCCTTCACCTCCTTTCTCTCCCTTTATTATAAATTTAAATGTACGGCCTAAACACCACGCCAAATTGTGGGGACCGGCAATTATGCTCATAATCTACTACCTGGTACCCCAATCAATGAAAAATACTATCTTGCCGCCAGCTTCGGTGGTCGCCTCTTGCCCCTTCACCTCCTTTCTCTCCCTTTATTATAAATTTAAATATACGGCCTAAACACGACGCCAAATTGTGGGGACCGGCAATTATGCTCATAATCTACTACCTGGTGCCCTAATCAAATAAAAATACTATCTTGCCACCAGTTGTGGTGGTCCCCTCTAACCCCTTCACCTCTTTTCTCTCTCTCTGTTATAAATTTAAATATACGGCCTAAACATCATGCCAAATTGTGGGGACCGGCAATTATGTTCATAATCTACTACCTATGAAGCACAAGAGTAAAGTGTGCTTCAAACAATTTTGAGGGCAAAACGAGAATATACATTTGAAAGAGCATCTAAAAAATAATTGATTTTTGAATTTTAATCAAAATCGTTAGAGCGAATTTTGAGAAAATCGAAAAAAACTGAAAAAGTACAACAGTAAAGTACTAGTACTCTTTGGCCGATTTTGATTAAAAGCTTATTTTTCCGGTCCCGGGGGTGTTTAACTTAAATATAAAATTTCAGCCTCATAGCTCAATTCCTTCATGCTTAAAATTGAACACACACCCACAGACAGACCACGTCGCGAAAACAACTTTTTTGGATTCAGGGGACCTCAAAACGTGTATATCCATCAAAATCTCGACATCGAATTTTTGACATGAATCCAATACTTTCTCTCTATATATATATTACATATATATGTCGTAGACAGATCGTGAAATTAGACAGTTCATGAACTGTCTAGACATTTCATGAACTGCAGCCAGATCGTGTAATAGTCAAACAGTTACATGATCTGGCTAAAAATTTTAGACAGTTCATGAAATGCAATTGGGCCTTAGACAGATCGTGTAATGCTCGAGAATTACATGAAATGTCTAAATTTTTTAGGCAGTTCATGAACTGCCTAACAGCAGTTTTGCCGATCGTGTACTGTTTGTAATTTAATGCAATAAATCTAAAAAAAAAATTTATTTTTTCGAAAATCAAATGTAGACATTTTAAATAGCTTTAATTTAAAAAAAATTGAGGTAGATAGCTTCAAATTTGTGGCCGCTGGAATCTCCCAAAATAAGAACCCCGAGACGCGCACCTTAACTCAAGATTTACAAAGTGAGAAAGATTTGGAAAATTTAGTAATCGATAATAATAATAATATTGAAAAAAATTGACTTTTTTTGAGATCTTTATTTGCTTTACAAACAGTACACGATCGGAAAAACTGCTGTTAGGCAGTTCATGAACTGCCTAAAAAATTTAGACATTTCATGTAATTCTCGAGCATTACACGATCTGTCTTAGGCCCAATTGCATTTCATGAACTGTCTAAAATTTTTAGCCAGATCATGTAACTGTTTGACCATTACACGATCTGGCTGCAGTTCATGAAATGTCTAGACAGTTCATGAACTGTCTAATTTCACGATCTGTCTACGACATATATATGTAATATATATATATAGAGAGAAAGTATTGGATTCATGTCAAAAATTCGATGTCGAGATTTTGATGGATATACACGTTTTGAGGTCCCCTGAATCCAAAAAAGTTGTTTTCGCGACGTGGTCTGTCTGTGGGTGTGTGTTCAATTTTAAGCATGAAGGAATTGAGCTATGAGGCTGAAATTTTATATTTAAGTTAAACACCCCCCGGGACCGGAAAAATAAGCTTTTAATCAAAATCGGCCAAAGGTACATAGGCAATTTATTAAATGTTTGCTTATGACAAAAAACACATATGACAACTCTATTTTCTCATAAGACTCTTTAACAACTGAGGATGGAGCAATAAATTTGGCCGAAACGTTTTGTTGAAAGGAGTCTTTTTTATTGAATAGAGGCTACCTACCTGGCTGCTGTCCTCCATATCACATAAATTGACATCTCACAGCCTCATCCCATCAATTTTAAATAATAAATATGCAGATTGAAAATATGAGTTTATTGTAAAAATGTTTACACAAAGTGGTCCGACACTGATGAGATCGCGAGAGAGAATCCTCGCCAAGGAGTGGGGGATGGCCTTTTATAAGATTTTTCCAGACAGTAAACCCCAGTTCCCGTGGGAACAGACATACACATTTAAAGATTTCCGACCCTAAATTTGCACTTTTCTATGGGAATCTTTGCAGGTGTTTCATGTTCTAGCCCGATATCAATTTTTTTTGCCTTTCCAATGTATTTAGAAATAGACTTTTGGTTTTCAAATATCAAATTTTGTGACTCTCTCTCTCTCTCCCCATTTTTGGCTTCACAACATCATTTCGACACACTATCTTTAAGTTCCACCATTCATGGTTAACAATAGTGCACAACCAGGACTTTCTATGTTTTATGGTTTGAGAGATATTCGGCTGTAACTGAACAACTGGTTTTTCACAAAATGCCAAATAACGCCTAACGGCTTGCCTTAAATACCAAGTATGTTTAATAAAGTCCTAAATTAAAATTGACCGGGCAAACCAAATATGCAATAATATACAGGGCGTTCCATTGAAAAAAACATAACTTTGTATCGTTACACCCTGTATACGATTAGCGATCAGTGGGCAAATATTTTAAAATTGTGGCCTTAAAAGCCCAACACTTTTACTGGAGGACCAAACTTTAAAAAAGTGCAACGATATAGCTACAATTTACCGATCCCGTACTAATGGGCCACCCTGTATATATATACAGTCGACTCTCGATAATTCGAATTTTTCGTTAATTCGCACTCTTCAGCTGTAAACTTCGGTAAATCGAAAAAATACTGTGCATTTAGATACATTCGTTTACTTGAAATATTTTTTATTTTTCGTTACAAGAGGGGGAGAGAACATTCTATAATTCGAACTTGGCCTCTTAACCTCTCTATATCTTTTTCAAGCTCTAGCCCGTTGTCGAAATAAATTCTATTCTATTCTATAATTAGAATTTTTCTTAGGAATGTTTACTCCTCATTTTTAGCGTAAAGATCCCCCCCCTCCTTTCAGCCCAGCTTAACATCCCAATTCCCTTTAGAAAAAAGGTTCGCCTCCTTTACTGTGTCCAAAAAAAAAAAAAATTATCGCAGCATTGGAAAGTGGTTCAAAAAAAAAGATATTGCCAAAACTTTCAATATTCCACTACTGTTCCAACACTGTCTACAATTCTAACAAAGTCATTTGCACGGAAATCGCAAGTGGACCAGAAATGGTGAATTCTCGTAAATCAATTGGTTCCGACAATGTAAAGCACAAAACTTACCTGTTGGAGGTGCTCTCCTCAAAGCGAAAGAGTCGAAATTGCATATAATAAAAACTCAAAATGATTTGAATTTTTTTCTTTCCTCTTGAACAAAACTCCATAATTCGAATTTTTCTTGTGGCCCCTTGGATTTCGAATTATCGAGAGTCGACTGTATATCAAAAATTTACTTCGTATCAGTAAACTTTTTTTCTTTTTTTTTTACAGATACCAACCAAGAAGAGACATTTCGGAATTGCACCTTTGCAAAAGGACAGAACGACCCTTGTGAAGTAATGGAAAACAAATATAGATCTAAACAAATATACAAATCTCAATTCGTTTGCGATACTTGTTCACATGATGGATGCAATGGTGTTTCAGCCTTATATCCCATGTCTCTAAGCTTTCTTATGGCTTCCTACCTTCTTCTCGGTCTCCGTAATATTTCTTAAATTTAAAAGTCTTTATGATACTATTTAAATGACTAATAATATGGTATGGAAATTTTTCGATTTTTTAATATTTACATTTATTAATGAAAGTTTTTTATTTATTAACAGTGTATTGGTGGTTTGTATCGAAACTATTTTCTCTACTTGCAATATATTAATGTTTTTTCAATATAAGATCTGATCGAGCAATATTTATCTATTTAAAGCTAAATTCAAGATATTTTTTTAAAATTTTTTTCTTAGTAAGTGCACTTCTTCTTGAAATGAGAGTCTGCTTATTTTTTTTTTATACTTAAAAAATTTTGTGATATATTCATAATAAGAATCTTTGATAAAAAATAGTCTTAATTGAGCCTTAAGCACTTAATAATCATTATGATAAGTGTAGAAATTGAAGTTGGGATACTGCCCTAAAACAGATCTGAAAACATTAAAAAATTTTTTGAACATTGGAATAAATCTTCTTGGACACATGCTCACTATGCAGGTGGCTGCCCAGCAGTCTGGCTGGCCAAAGATCACATTTGAATATGCCGATGCGGCTATTCGGATAAAAAATATTTTTTTCTTATCGAGTCCCATATTTTAGAGTAGCAGTTATAAAGGCTTTTGTGGTAGTAAATTTACCAAGGAAACCAAATATGTCATCAGATTTAATATGAAACTACATCAGAGCCGGATCTAGAGGGGGGGGGCAGTGGGGGCATGTGCCCCGTGCGGCAGATATCAGGGGGCGGCAATTAAAGAAAGATTAACTAAAAAAAAGGTAAAATAATATGAATTTTGTATAGAAAACTTTAAGGAGGAGGCGGCAATTAAACATTTTTTTAGGCTTGTATAGAAAATTTTAAGGAGGAGCCGGCAATTAAACATTTTTTTAGACTAAAACTTATATTATATTTGAAAAGAAAATATTTTAAAACCCTTAAAATGAAAAGAGAGTTAATTTTGTAGAAACCCAAAAGAAAGTAATTTTGGAAATTTGGAAACAAAAATGTGGTTCCTTGAACAACTCCACTACCTTAAGGCTGTGTCCCCTAATTTCTATTATATTTCTTTATATTTTTCATGCTTTATATCAGGTTTCAATATTTGTCCCTACTTTTGTTACACCCTGTATACTCCTGATATATTAACAAAAAAAAAAAAAATACTGGCTAGCCGGTTGCGGGCACCTGCATAGTTATTTTCTCCTAAGTGACATCCAAGTATTAAGTAAGCAGAATGAGGGGTGGGGGTAGACGAGTGGATTTTAATGTATTGTTGAAGAGCTCCAAACATGGATAACAAGAATACACGAGTAAGGACTATCCGGTAAATATATCCTTTAGAAAGAAAATAATACATGTATATACATAAGGATAGCGAATAGCAGCCAGGAAAAATCAAATCAGACAAAAACTAGATCAATTTTTATCAGATTTTCCTTTATTTGATCGTCAACGTTACGGACGCCAGGCGCGCCCTTCCTCAGGACGATTGATTGTCCTGACGAAGGGCGTCACGTCCGAAACGTCCTCGATCAAATAAAGGAAAATCTGATAAAAATTGATCTAGTTTTTGTCTGATTTGATTTTTCCTGGCTGTTATTCGCTATCCTTATCAAGTTAAACAGCCATTTTCTCCATCATGTACATACATGTTTTGTAAGAGCCAACATACAATAATAATAATAATCTTATTCTGACCAGAAAAAATAATCATATTTAAAATATTGAATCTCATTTTTATTCTGAATTTCTAACTTTTCTGGATTGCTCTTATTAAAATACCTTTAAATTATATAACGATATATATATATATTATTATTATATTGTTATTATATATATACAAAATAAAAAAAGGTCTCTAAGATTATTCAAATTGGAATATTTATTTCAAATAAATATATAATATAATTTTATATAGAAAAATTAATATCTATTTTAAAACCGGTTGTTATAGACTAATTTTAAAAAATTTCAATTTTCCCATATCTAAAATTTAATAATATGCATTTAAATACAGGGTATTCTATTCAAAGGACCTGGGCATAACAAGGGGATGGGCCATGGGCATAACTAGGAGGGGTGCTGCCCCCCACCCCAGAAGGTTCGTGCTCCCCCAGAAAGCTCCCTGTCCCAAGAAAAATTGAGAAAATATGTGGCTTTAGAAGGGCCCCCGGAAGATAGCTGGTCCCATAGACCCCTCCAGCGAGGAAGGCTGGTCCCATGGCTCCCCCAGCCAAATACTCTAATTACCCCCATGAGGGCGCCCCCCCCCCCCAGAAAGATTCCCGGCCCAAGAAAAATTGAGACTATATGTAGCCTTTCAGGGTCTCCGGAGGATGGCTGGTCCCATGGCCACCTACACCCCCCCCCCAGCCAAATTCTCTAGTTACACCCATATCAAAGGAACCACTCTGGAAAATAAATTTTAAATAAGACATGACACAGAACACACCTTGTTTATAAGAAACAACAGAGAATTACAACAATTGCTTTTTAATTATTTAGGAACATACACTCCTAAAAAGCCCATAAATTTTGTTATTTTTATTACCTGTAAACATTTTTTTGGCTACTTTCTAAATGGGAACCCTGTATTTTTGAAATTTTATATTTAAGAAATTTTTTAAAATTTACTTAACAATTTAAATATAGACCAGCCGGCCGCAGCCGCTTCGGGGCTGCGTCCGGTTTCCGCGCCGCCCGCCTTCGGCGGGCCTCGCGGCTAGCCAGGGGGGCTACGCCCCCTGGACCCCCGCCAGCTGGCTCGGGCCCGCCTGCGGCGGACCCTCGCCTTTTCTTAATTATGAGAAGCGGGCTGGCAGTCTAGACAGGGGGACTAGCCCCCCTGAACCCCCTTCCAGCTGGCTCGGACCCGCCTGCGGCGGACCCTCGCCTTTTCTGCATTATCCTCACCACTCGAGGATCAAAATGAGCCATCGCTCATGTCTCTACGCCTAATGGCTCCTGAGAACGGAGTATAACACACACACATTCGTCGTTTATATATAGTATAGTATAGATTATAAAATTTGTAATTAAATTTAAGTTCTTAATGATATTAAATAAATGGTGGTATCTCAAAACTTCCTAATTTTCATTCACTGTCCTTATATATTATATATAATAACAATTTGTGATAAACTGACCTCGTTAAAACAAATGCACTCACTTTTAGTATGCATTGCAAATGTATTTTTTTTCTTTTGTCATCCACTAAATGTCTTCACTATCTAATCTTATAAATCTATTTGTTAAAAATTTAGTAATTAACAAAATAAAAATAGAATGTTTGTTTTTTGAATATTTATTGTTTAATTACTTAATAAAATAAAATTACACAAATTAATTTCCCACATTTTTTATTATCAATACATATATAATAAAATATAATGTTAAATATATATATAATTAATTTAATTTTAAGGACAGATTATCCCAAATAAACGGATAATGCGCAAAAGTATTTATTTTTGGCCGACGGTCCTTAGAATTAAATTGATTTTCCTTAAGGCCATCTACAAACAATTAATTTGTATTTGTCGACTTCTCTGAGTGTGTAGTGCACATGAGCCGTCAATTCAGACCAAAGAATAATTCTAAAGTGTACTTAAGAATGCCACAATATGTGACTTAAATATCATATATCATACAAGATCTAATTCAATATGGATCTCCCTCATATTAAAAACAATAGGAAATTAAAAAAAGGACAAATTTCCTGTCTTTTTTTTATATAGGACGTAAAATAAATGAATAAGATCAACCAAATGTTATCGCTTGTTTAGTTTTGTAACTGATGAGATAAATATTTTTCCTGAAAGGATACTTAAATATTTTAAAATTTTAAATTCCAAATTTTCTTATATTTTACAATAACAATATATATCCTGATAAGGATAGTCTGAAATAGCTGATTTATTCTTTTAAAACTTTATTCAACAAAAAAAAAATTATTTTATACATCTAAAACCAATATTGTTATAGATGGGATGAATTTCCAAGAATATCCAATATCAGATAGGATTTGATTATTATTTTGGTTAGGGCTTTCATTTGATGAACATTGGATGTCAATTTTGTATTGACCAGGTGTAAAAAAAATTATGCCACATTCATGGTAAAATTCCCCTTGATTAGCCAGCTGAAAAAAAAAAAAAAAAAAAAATGGGTGATAATAATGTCCGAGAATTTCTTATAACATAGTAAGATCAAAAATCGACTTATTCAAGATGGTACTTGATTTGAAATTCAAACCAAGAAAATCAAAATAAATAAGAAATTACATATATAATCAGGGCCGCAGACAGGGGGGCAGGGGGGCTATATCCCTGGGGCCCGGGTCCTTTGCGTTCCAACCTTAAAATTCTAATAAAAAATAATTTTCATGGTTAAAATTTCAATAAAAAATCATTTTCTTGAAATTTTTTTTGCTGAAGAGGCCCGGGCCATTTAAGCTCAAATCTTAAAATTTAAATTAAAAAAAAAATCATTTCTTGGAATTTTTTTCCTGAAGGGGCCCGGGCCCCGAGCTTAAGCTCAAATCTTAAAATTTCAATTAAAAAAAATTATTTTTGGAAATTTTTGAAGGGCCGGGCTCAAATCTTAAAGTTTTAATTTAGAAAAAATCATTTTTTTTTTATTTAAATTGGATTTGCACAAGCAATTATGATTTGGATTTTTTTTATTTTTTTCCTGAGGGAGCCCGGGCCCTTTAGGCTCAAAGCAAGTTTGATAATATTTTACACGTCTCAGGATAGCTAAAAACACAGATTCCAGTGTAATTTTCAAAAAATTTTCTATGCCCCCCCCCCCCAACGATAGTCGTCTGTCCGGATAAATTATGGTAACCCTATGTTTAGGAAATTTTGAAAATTTTTTAATTATCTTTTTTATTTAAATAAACATTGTAAGCTATGTATAATTGAGGAAGGATATAAATGCAGGCAGCCAAGAAATAAAAAACGCTCTCGATTCCCTTTGAATGTCCAGACGTTTCGGGCAAAATTTATTCGCCCATCCTCAGTGAACTATTCTAGTGGGAGAGAGTAAAGTCTCCTTTGGTATACATAGTTGTTATTAGGTCCTACTTGATTGTATCTTGACTATGAAAATAGCAAAAAGTTTTAACAACAAAAAACTCATTTATCATCGCTATGTATAATTGTTTCAAAAATTGTGTCAAAAACTGTGTAAAAAATTGTTGGCATGAAGAGCACAATAGCCTTTTACATATTTAAAAAAAAGATGGGTGGGTGGGAGCAGTGGCGTAACGTACGCCCCCGCAGACCCCGCGATGCGGGGGGGCCCCGGACCTTGGGGGGCCCTCGGGCCGGGCCGGGCTAAAAAACTGTAGCTCCGATAAAAAAGGAAAAATTTAGATAAAAAAAAAGATAATGAAAATTTCTCTTTGAGAGGGCTCAGGGCCCCGATAAAAACGGTAAAAAAATAATGAAAATTTCTCTTTGAGAGGGCCCGGGGCCCTCAGAGTTCAGGGATATATGGTATTTTAAAAATATTTTTTGTATGGACTAATAATGGGGCCCGAAATAAAGGTTTGCGGGGGGGCGTAAAAAACGTTACGCTAGTGGGTGGGAGGTCGCATTATTAAGTAGCCCCGGGGCCCGTCAATTCTGTCTGCGGTCCTGACTATAAGTGTACTTAATTTCAAATAGATTCATTGGAAATTGTGGATTTCTTTATGACATATACATACATATATACCGTACATAAATTTTTCCCATTTCATTTTTT
Source organism: Euborellia annulipes (assembly GCA_023213315.1). Lineage (NCBI taxonomy): Eukaryota > Metazoa > Arthropoda > Insecta > Dermaptera > Anisolabididae > Euborellia > Euborellia annulipes. The sequence continues at coordinate 17,478 of JAKCPI010026529.1, read as the reverse complement.
AAATATATACTAGTCGCAAAGCCCGCCTTCGGCAGGCTTTCCTCCTAGCCAAGGGGCTGCGCCCCCTGGACCCCTTGTCTTGCCTTCAGCGAGCAAGTTTATTCCCAATTTGGGATATTTCTTGTTGCAATGCTAGTGTTAAGATGTTAAGGAAGGAGCCTGTGTTCACGCGAGGTTACCGACTGGGCACAGCACAAAAGGGTCTGTTTATGACTGTTTCGCATGCGTCCAGCGGCGTAACCAGCCTTTGAAGGCGGGGGGGGGGGGGGGGCGAAGCTCAACTAGGGCGCCGATTTTCCAGGGGGCTCCGTCCCCTGGACCCCCTTGCTCGCCTTCGGCGGGCAAATTTTTTGCATCCTGTAATTTCCTCAGCGAATTTGTTTATATTTACATGTTTTTTAATGACACCTGTATGATTTTGTTTTGATTTTTCTTTGCTTTTACGAAAAATGTCGTTTTCTTCTGTGATTATTTCAAAAACTCTTCAGTTTTCGGAAAAATATCAAAGAATAAAAACTTTTTAAAATTGAGTATTTTATCATAATATAACAAAGAAATTGAAAATTTCGAAATTTCTGAAAAAACTTATTAGGAAAAGTACTTCTTCCAAGTGACGTATTTACTCCAAAAGTTGATAGAAATCTACAATTTTAGTGTAAGGAGCATATACCAAATTTCATCTCTCTAGCTGCTTTGGTTTTTAAGCAATCGTGTTCACACACACACACACACTCACACACAGTCTTTTCGGCAACTTAGGCCATATAAGACTTTGACTTGGACATTTGGTATCCAAATGGCTTAAATAAAATCATCGGACTGCATGGGATCCGAGCCCCCGATTAGAGCCCTGCACGGGTACAGGTTGGCCCGTAGGCCCGTTACCTACCCGGCCCGCGGACCGGGCCGGGCGGGCTTTGGAGGCCATGAAAAAATTACGGGCAGGTAAGGGCGGGTAGCAAGTCTAAATAAACGGGTTCGGGAGGACGGGCATGCAAATGAAATTTTATTTAAAAATTGCTAGACATTCGTTCATTCATTCACTAAATCTCGGGCGGGAATGGGCGGGTTTGAAAAAATTCCGGGCGGGCTCGGGCGGGCCTGAAGAATGGTAAAAGCCCTTTCATTTTGAGAAAATCGAAAAAAACTGAAAAACTACATCAGTAAAATACTAGTACTTTTTGGCCGATTTTGATTAAAAGCTTATTTTCACGGTCCCGGGGGGTGTTTAACTTAAATATAACATTTCGGTCTCAAAGCTCAATTCCTTCATGCTTAAAAAAATTTTGAATTTCAAAAAATTAAATATTAAGGCTTATACGAATCCTGAGTAAATCTCCACAGCCATAAAACATCAAATTAAGGCTTATATATTGCAAAATAAAAAAATTTTAATTATAAAGCCTCTATATACGTTATTTATTATTTTTGGAATTAAATTCTTTTAAAATAGTAGAATTCAAGTTGTAATATAATTTTTAAAGAAAACAATCAATTTTTTAAGACAATCGATGAAAAGAATTAGACATGGGTGATACTGTATCAATCTGATATTTTGTATCAGGTAGGAAAAAGTAACAGGTACACATAATGGGAACGAGCAAAAAGTATCGGGTATTTAAATATCAAAGTAAAAATCAGATAACTTATTTATAAAAAAAATATTTTTTTTCATTTCTGCTCTCTTTCTTAAAGAGGAGAAAATAGAAATAATATATAAGTAATAATTAGATTTGTATTTAATTATTATAGGGCCTAGTGAGAAAAGTAGAGTAAAAAATGTAAAAATCATTCGGAATGACGTTCGAAAAGAGCGCCAGAGTAATAGCGAAATTGCCCTGTCACGAGAGAAGAGGCGGGGTGGGGCGTCGCGAGTTGAGGGTCGCAAGAGAGAAGGAATGAGAGAACAGCCGAAACGAAAACTGTTTCGGGTAAAGAAAAGACGCTCTAAAGTGAAAAGCAAGTATTTGATCAATGCGCAAGCGCGAGAATCAGGTACGAGTGAGAAACAGATACGCGTCCTGTCCAAGGCCAGTCGAGTATGCCCGAGTTGTTGATACTCAAATAACAGATACAACAAGTATCTGTTATTTGCTCGGTATTCGTTTCTCACTCGTACCTGATATCTCGCGCTTGCGCATTGATCAGATACTTTAGAGTGTCGTTTCTTTCTTACCCGATACAGTTTTCGTTGCGCCTGTTCCAGGCCTGCTCTCTCTTTCCTCTCTTGAAACCCTCAACTCGCGACGCCCCGCCCCGTCCCTTCTCTCCTGACAGGGCCATTTCGCTATTGCTCTGGCGCGCTTTTCGAACATCATTCCGAATGATTTTTACATTTTTTACTCTACTTTTCTCACTAGGCCCTATAATAATTAAATACAAATCTAATTATTACTAATACATTATTTCTCTTTTCTTCTCTTTGAAAAAGAGAGCAGAAATGAAAAATATTTTTTTTTTTAATAAATAAGTTATCTGATTTTTACTTTGAAACTATTTTTTTTTTTATAAAAACATTAATTAAAAAAATAAAAATATATGTTTGAAATACATAATTTTTTTTTTTTTTAATTTAATTAAATGGCCGTTGGAAAAACCATTTGGCCAATGGCAAAGTAAGTGTGTTTCAGATATAGGAACCCGAGGAAAAAAAAATTTTTTAATCGGGGCATAAATCTGACTTCTTATTCTCCGAGATCCGTATACACTGGTTCACAAATTGCAAATGTGACCAGTAACTCTGGTCTCGGTGGAAATACATAATGGACTTCAATAAATTAAATTTCGTTCGCTAGTAAAGAAATTTGTTAATTATTTTTCTAGTGCAGTATATAAATTGACATTTTAAATTTGGAGACATTAAAATGTCAGTTCAGTCAGTTTGGAAAACTCTTTAGTAATGGATAATTATGACTTTGTTCTCAACACAAGAATAAATAGCGTAGAAAACATTTGAAAAAATGTTAGACACGTTGTTATTGACTTGAATTAATGTAAAGTTGGCGTTGCTGGGTGAAATTTGTTTCGGGTACAAAAGTATCAGGTAAAAGTATCGGGTCAGAACAAGTACCTGTAACAGCTGGTACCTGGTACAGCAAAATCGAGTAACGACCCATGTCTAAAAAGAATATGATAAAATCACATTCGCTGGGCTATATCTTAGAGGCCGTAGGGCGCCTATGCCGGTTTCGGGGGGCGCCAAGGGCTCGATGCGCCTGGGGCGGGGGGGGGGGGCTCGCGCCCCCCCTCGTCCCCCCCCTGGTTACGCCACTGCATGCGTCCTCTCTTCGTTTTTCAACTGCTGCGTAGCCCAGCCCCCAGCCCATAGTCAGGTAGGAAGCTGGTTCACACAGCACAAAGGACGCTCTCTAATTTCTAGCCAACTTGTTGATTTTGTGTTCCCATATTGAAGAAATTTGATTATAATTAATTTTCCAAAACATTTAAGAGATTCAAATTATTACTACGTTACCTCCTGGTCCATGTACTATATGTGTACTTAATTTCAAATGGATTCATTGAAAATTGTGGATTTCTATAGAACATATACATTCATACATACATTTTTCCCATTTCATTTTTATATATATAGATAGATAGATAGATTAGTTGCTTTAATACGGGGCAGGGAGCTTTCTGGGGGGGGGGGGGGGCGGAACCCCCTAGTTACGCCCATGGTATTAGAATGTAATCACTTCTGATGATAAGGAATTGTCGAAATATGTATCAAGTGTTAATTTAGTTTAAATGTTTTGTCATCTCATCTTAACCCTTTTTACAATTTCCGTTGACTACTTGATAGAACCTTGCCAATTTAATTCGTCTCCCTACTTGTAAATAGATTTCAGTTTAGATGTGTTCAGGGGCGCCGGAACGAATTTGAATCAGGGGGGGGGGCAAAAATTTTTTTTAGAAAATTAAAATAATTTAATATGTTCAAATAGTATAAAACAAAAACAAATCTACTATAAAACTTTAAAAATTTTAAATAAAATCACAATTTTAATAAAATTAAAATTTTAAAAAATTTGGTAGTGATTTTATCAAAAATTTTTGGAAAAATTTGGAAAAAAAAGTTGTACAACTTTGTATCTCTGACTTGGCGCTCTGTATATATTACTGATAAGCATTGCATTGTATTTTTGTACAAACAATTAATGTATAATAATACAGACTTTATGACAACTCCACTATTGACTCAATGCTTCGCTATTTGAGTTCATACTCTCAACTATTGGACTGAGGATGGTTTTATCTCATTAAAGCCGAAACTGTTTCCTGAACAGAGAGTTTAATTTCGTGGAGACTCAATACCTGGCTGCATTCTCCTTTTCCTATCTACTGTTTAAATACAACAGCCACTTTAAATTCTTCAAATCTCATAAAAAGAAATTTTGCCCCCCCCCCCCCCAGTTCCGGCGCCTATGGATGTGTTCAACGAGTGACAATTTTCAATAATAAAATAAAATACACAAACAATAACTTTTTTCACCGTTTTCTACAGATAATCTCTCTAATCTCATCCTCAAAGAAATTTTTCTTACCTCAGGTATAAAAACATTCGCTGATCCTGTAATTGCCAATTTATTATCCAAACGATAATTATTAACTCCATTTTGATGATCTTGATATAATTCAACAGAGAGGGTGACTTGCATTAAAGGCCGTTCTAAGAAATTATGTATAGTAATTCCCAATTGAAGAAATTCACCAACTTTCCAAGTGAGTTCCTCTTGTATTTTTATTAATTGGCTATTTAACACAACATCTGAAAAGAATTTTTTTTTTTTTTTTTTTTTTTTGATGAATGGATGCATAAGGTCCAAAAGATCTATGATGACTAATGTCAAATGCAACCAGGAAGAAATGGAATTAAGAGTAGGAGGGAGATATTGAACTGGGAGGGGGGCGGTATAACTCGCCGAAACAAAAGTCGCTGAAAAAAAACTCGCCGAAAACGAACTCGCCGAAAGGAAAATCTCGCCGAAAAAAAAATCGCCGAAATTTAAATTTAAAAGATGAAATAAAAGTAGATATATTGCGTCCCCCTGCCCCCTCCTAGAGGATGCCAGAGGGGGGCTATCTACCCCCCCCCCCCCCGGTCAGGGGCGGATTAAAGAGGGTGGTGGGGACGATCGCCCCCCCTCCCGAGAAGAAATTCATAAAGTTATAAAAACTAGTAATCTAAAGAAATTTTGATTTCCGCTCTTTAATTTCAATTGAATTTGTTACCAATCAATTTAAATAAATAGGAAAGAGGTCTAAATGGCCATAGATGCCGACAAAGTCCTTAAATAAAAAAAAAAAAAAAAAACCGTCCCCCCCCGACAAAATTGCTGTAATCCACCCCTGCCCCCGGTTCCGGCGCCTATGGGCGTAGCTAGGCAATGTGATCTTCGGAATTATAACATCGAAATTTGTCGCACAACTAAATAAAATTCGTTTTGAACAAAAAGAATTAAATTTAAAAAAATAAAAACCAATTTTATTATTTTACGGCTGCTAAAAAAAAAAAAATTATTTTTGTCTGTGAATTTATTTTCGGCTAGGCCCGTGACCGGTGGCTCAGAGAGAAGAGTTTAGCTTCTCATAACCACATGGCTGGGGTCCCGGGTTCGTGTCCTGTCTCAAGCGAAACAAATTTATTTCATTTGAATTGGATAACAAACATTTGAAATAAATAGGGATGGGGTTTAAATGGCCTTAGATGCCGAAAAAGACATTAAACAATAAAATAAAAAATAAAAAAATATTTTCGGCGAGTTTTCCCTTTCGGCGATTTTTTTTCGGCTAGTTTTTCCTTTCGGCGAGTTTTTCCTTTCGGTGAGTTTTTTTTCGGCGAGATTTTGCTTTCGGCGATTCATACCAGAGCCTTTATTTTTAATGTAAAATTTTAAAAATTAATACTTAAAAATTTGATTTGTACGCGTATTTATATTCTTATATAAGGAAAATAATAAATAATTGGCAAACAAGTACAGAATGCGCCTTTAAATTTTCCGAAATTAAGAAAAAATTGTGTTGTGCGACCAGTCACACCAGGTTACCCCCTCCCCCCCCTCCCGAGAAACACCTCTGGATCCGCCCTTGATTCCAATAAACCGGTTATAGTAGATAAAGAAGCGTCCATTTTGAGTTTTTCTATTTTGATCGGGTTTTTACTTCAAATACTCCTATGTGCAACGGTTACTTTCCATATTTTAAAAAATTATTGGTTAATTAATTTTTTACTTTATTTTATTAATTATCCTAATAATCTCAACCATTATACAAGTTTTTTTTAGGTGCTATATTTAATCGAGAAATAAAAACACGAAAAAGCAAATGGATGCTTTTTTCTTGAAATAGGGAAAATTAACAAAATATATTGCCTAATTCGTGTACTCGGCAGAGGGCTTACCGAATTCACAATAACTGCAAAATTTTGCCGATTTCATTAAATAGGCAATTTCGTCAATTTGGGGTAACATATGTAAAATATTTATTTTTGTGCTAAATAATTTGTAAACTAAACATTTTATTTAAAATACCGGTAAATTAAAAAAAAAAAAAAACAATAAGTGTATGCTTCTCACCCCACTGTAATGGCGACATTCTCACTAAATCCAACATTTCTGATGTTAATGTTATTCCTTTGAGATTAACTTTTCCCTTATTTTCGCTAGACAGAATCCTCCAAGTCAAATCAACATTTGAAGCAATATGTTCACTACAAGTTAATTCGATTTCAAGAAAATCTTCAGTTGATAATTTTTCTTTTTTATACATCTAAAATTTAAACATATTTTATATTTTTACAAAGTAACCAGAAAATGAATGTTTGAAGAAAGATTTTTTAAAATAAAACTAACCTTTGTTATTTTATCAAGAGGGCATCGATCTACTGGTACTGGAATTTTGCATGATTCATTAGCTTCAATTAAAATATTTTTAGTAGAAGTATATTGTAATTCAAGTTCTTGATTTGTTGTATTTGCTACGTCAAGTACAAGATAGAACTGCGAGGATCTGCGAAAATATTAAATGTTATTAAACTTTTTTATTAATGACGTTTGTATATTTAGCGATGGGGAAATAACAGTTGCTTTTTGTGAGTGGCCCCGGGGCCCTCAGGGCTCAAGTAAAAATGAAAAAATTTAAATTAAAAAAAAAAAAAAAAAATTTAATGAAAATTTCTCTTTGAGAGGCCCCGGGGCCCTCAGGGCTCAAGTAAAAACGAAAAATTTAGATAAAAAAAAAAAATTAATTTCTTTTTTAAGAGGCACCGGGGGCCTTAGGGCTCAAGTAAAAACGGAAAATTTAGATAAAAAAAATACTAATACTGATTATTATCTGAAATATAATTTGTTTCATTAACTTTCAATTTGGTTTATAAAAAATATGTGTGTCTTTTTATTAATCTTATTATTTAAATTTCATTTAAATTAATATAAATTGTTTCTCTTCTTTAGATAAAATAATCTCATTGACCTCGGTTTTAATTTTGAATATTTAATAAAAAAAAAAATGAAATTACGGAATTCCTCAAACCGTGTATTATGATTAATTATTATTGAACACTTGGCCTGAAGAATTCCCTTTTTGCTACCGAAATGTCTTTGAAATTATTTTATATAATTTATTTAAATTATTATTTCTAGGTCCGTTATAGTATTTTTATTTGTTTTAAATTTAAGTTTAATTATTATTTGCTTTAAAAGTTTATTGTTCATTTAAATTCTTTTTAAATAATTATTATTTGGCAAGAAAATCGAGTGAGTTTAGCTTATCTGTATAGAGATGTATGATGGTTTGGTTGAGTCTGGGTCAAGGGCGGATCCAGAGGTGTTTCTCGGGGGGGGGGGGGGGTAATCTGGTGTGACTCGTCGCACAGCACCAGAGGCGTATATAGAAATTTTTTTCGGGGGGGGGGCCTGTTTTTCTACGAAAAATTTTGTTTTTCGCGGAACCAAAAATTTTTTCATGTGTCGTTCGCGGAACCTAAAATTTTTTCGTGTGCCGTTCGCGGAACCAAAAATTTTTCCCGTGCGGGAAAATATTTTACCTTTTTTTTTAGAGACCCTAAATTTTTTCAGCCCGCGGAACCAAAAATTTTCTCATGTGCCGTTCGCGGAACCTAAATTTTTTTGTGCCGTTCGCGGAACCTAAAAATTTTTCGTGTGCCTTTCGCGGAACCAAAAATTTTTCCCATCCGGAAAAATATTTTACCTTTTTTTTAGAGACCCTAAATTTTTTCCGCCCGCGGAACCAAAAATTTTCTCATGTGCCGTTCGCGGAACCTAAAATTTTTCGCCAAAAATTTTTTCCGTCCGGAAAAATATTTTACCTTTTTTTTTAGAGACCCTAAATTTTTTCCGCCCGCGGAACCAAAAATTTTCTCATGTGCCGTTCGCGGAACCTCAAATTTTTTGTGCCGTTCGCGGAACCTAAAATTTTTTCGTGTGCCGTTCGCGGAACCAAAAATTTTTCGTGCTCCGTTCGCGGTTTCTAAAATTTTTCCCGTTTTTTCAATTCTCGGGGGGGGGGGGTAATTACCCTCTTACCCCCCCCCTGTATCCGCCCTTGCTCTGGGTCGTTGTCTTCGGCGGCGATGTTGTAGTTTGGCTCGACGAAGGCAGCTTCCTTGTAGACCGAAATGTCGATCATCAGGATGTCAGACTCGGTGTAGGAAGTCAACTCGCAGATTCTTTAGTTGTTGATTTTTGATTGTTTTTTTTTTTTATTGTTTAATTTTTTTTAATTATTGTATTTTTCTTCTTTCTTCGTTTTTCTTTTGTTCGTTTCTTTTAAATATTATTTTTTTTTTTTTTTTGTTTTTTTTTTTATTTAATTATTTTGTTTTAATCTATTTAATTTATTTATTTTTATTTGTCTGTGATAGAAAATTTATTTATTTTTATTTGTCTGAGATATAAAATTTAAAAAAAAATTATAGGTGATAAAATTTATTTATTTTTGTGCAATACAATTTTGAATTAGATGTAGATAATTCAATAATTTATTAATTTATTTATTTAGTTATAAGAAATTATTTATATAATATAATATTTATTTATTTATACAAAACTCTGATAAATCAAAAATATAAAAAAATTGTAAATTTTTTTTTGCAGGTATTTGTTTTGTGTCCATATCTAATACAATTGAGACACAGGAGAGGATTAGGAATAAATGGCTTTACCTGTACAATTACCCCTTCAAATTTAACTTCCTTTGGTAAAACCTGCGATTTGAAAGTAATCTTTATGATTGGAACAGGTACATCCTTGTCGCCTTTCTTGTTAAACCTGAAGATATCTACCACAGGGTACGGTGATACAACACAATCTTTTAATTCATCAATTGACCAGTCCACTGGGACGTTCTTGACAATCCCACTCTTCACAGTAAAGAAAAGAGGAATATATGGAGACAATTTTTTCTCGATAAAAATATCTTCCATTATTAGATTATTGGCAGCTTGGTATGAATTAACTTCTACTTTTATTCGCTTAGGCCCTGCAGCCTTAATATTAATAATACTTCTTTTGTATCTAGGCAAGTGGGAAAAAATTAGCTTTCCAACCTTCATAGGGTGGAGTCTCGTAATTTCCTTGTCAAGGCTCTCGACAAAAACATAAAAAGGCCCAGGATCAGATCTGGAATATTTGTTAATTTTTATTCTTATTTTATTAACTTCACTTTGTCCATCCATGTTCATTCTCATAGATTCCGAACTATTAGATTGATTTTCAATAGTTGAATAATTATTAGAGGAAATACTAGAATCATTTATATCACTTATCTGACTCATGTTGTTGTTTATTATCGACGAATGAGCTTGAGTAGTGCCCGGAGGGCCCAATTCTCCCGACGCGGCTTCTTGTCGCACTAATAATAGGGGCGGATCAGGGGCCACGGGGGGCCACAGGCCCCCCTGGGTCACCCCTTCAGCCATCGAGTTACAAACACAAAACTGTTTACTTGTGTCACGAAAAACAAAAGACTAACAAGAAAAAAGAAAACACTAGGGAAGGAAAGTGCTGGCAGCAGATCTATCTCAAACGACTGCTAGCAAGAGACTGATTTTTTTTTTTTTTTTTAAGTTAATGGCAAGAAAATCAAAGGTTAAACTAATTTCCTAAAAAGTGAGAGTGAGTTAGTATTAAGGTAATCAAAATTTGTTATTTGGCATTAATTTTGGAGTGATATGAGCAAGTTAATAAATAACAAGTCAAAAGTGCAGAGATATCAAAAATTGGTTGCTGCTGGAACTCAGAGCAGAAGGACAAATGACGAGGCTGACGTCAGGCGGTGTGGAAATTTTACTATAAAATGCAAGGGACGAAAGACTCGAGAGCCCCATTTATACCAAGCGCTCAACAATTTAACACAATTAAATAATTAAAAAATATAATAATTAAAACAAAATAATTAAATTAAAAAAAAAAACAAAAAAAAAAAAAATAATATTTAAAAGAAACGAACAAAAGAAAAACGAAGAAAGAAGAAAAATACAATAATTAAAAAAATTAAACAATTAAAAAAAAACAATCAAAATTCAACAACTAAAGAATCTGCGAGTTGACTTCCTACACCGAGTCTGACATCCTGATGATCGACATTTCGGTCTACAAGGAAGCTGCCTTCGTCGAGCCAAACTACAACATCGCCGCCGAAGACAACGACCCAGACTCAACCAAACCATCATACATCTCTATACAGATAAGCTCAACTCACTCGATTTTCTTGCCAAATAATAATTATTTAAAAAGAATTTAAATGAACAATAAACTTTTAAAGCAAATAATAATTAAACTTAAATTTAAAACAAATAAAAATACTATAACGGACCTAGAAATAATAATTTAAATAAATTATATAAAATAATTTCAAAGACATTTCGGTAGCAAAAAGGGAATTCTTCAGGCCAAGTGTTCAATAATAATTAATCATAATACACGGTTTGAAGAATTCCGTAATTTCATTTTTTTTTTTATTAAATATTCAAAATTAAAACCGAGGTCAATGAGATTATTTTATCTAAAGAAGAGAAACAATTTATTTTAATTTAAATGAAATTTAAATAATAAGATTAATAAAAAGACACACATATTTTTTATAAACCAAATTGAAAGTTAATCTCGATCGCTATTTTTTTCCATAAATAAATTTGCTTTATTATTAAAATTTTTACTTTTATTTACGTAATCAAAACCCAGAGTGAAACAAATTATATTTCAGTTAATAGTCAGTAATTAATACCATTACACAGGCAACAGGGATTAGGACGATCTGAAGGCCTTAACAATATTATCCTAATCCTATTCAGAGAATAAGATCTCTGAATAACTTTTCTCTAAACTTAATTTTTTAATAAACAACTAATCATTTTTACTTTCTCGTATAGAGAAAGTATTGTAATCGTAAAAAAATTCGACTTCGAGATTTTGATGTTTCTCCACGTTTTAGACCTCCCTGAGTCCAAAAAAACCATTTTTGGGCATTATGTCTCTGTGTGTGTGTGAACACGATTGCTTAAAAAACCAAAGCAGCTAGATCGATGAAATTTGGTACATGCTCCTTAAACTAAAATTGTAGATTTCTATTTTTTTTTTTTGGAGTAAATACATCACTTGGAAGTCGTACTTTACTTAAAAAGTTTTTTCGAAAACTTTGAAATTTTGTTTTTTTGTTTCACAAAATCATTTGTTTATATTTACCCTTTTTTTTTTTTAATGACACCTGTATGATTTTGTTTTGATTTTTTATCAAAATTAACGAAAATTTTCTATTTCCTCTGTGATTATTTCAAAAACTATTCAGTTTTCGAAAAAATGTCAAAGAATAAAAACTTTTTAAAATAGAGTAATTTATCATAATATAACAAAAAAATGAAAATTTCAAAATCTTTGAAAAAACTTTTTAAGTAAAGTACTACTTCCAAGTGACGTATTTACTCCAAAAGTTGATAGAAATCTACAATTTTAGTTTAAGGAGCATATACCAAATTTCATCGATCTAGCTGCTTTGGTTTTTAAGCAATCGTGTTCACACACACACCCAGACGTAATTCCAAAAGAATATACGAGAAAGTCTCGGGGAAGTCAATCCCCATATTTTAATAGGGAAAAGTCTGTATCAGATCAATATATATATTTCAAACTGTAAATAAAAAAAAATTTATTATATAAAAATCGGAACGAGAAAAAATCATGGGAGACAAAAACCAAAATAAAAAGAAAGAAAACAAAACCTTGGAAAACCTATGAAAAAATGCAGGGAAATATATCATCTTGTATTAAAATATCGAGAGACCAATTAAAAGCAGGGAAAAAAAAATTATTCTGGAAGTTTTATTAAACCTAGATAATCCCATTTTGGCTGATATCTCCAATTCTCCTTCATATTATTATTATTTATTGATTGAGATTATACATAGAGTACAAGATGAGAGAAAGAAAAAAAAAATTACAAAAATTTACTTACTTCTTAAATTCTCCTTTATAATATTATTATTATTTAAAAAATTTAGATATACTAATACTCAAAGTTGAGAGAAATCTACAATTTTAGTGCAAGGAATATAAACCAAATTTAATCGATCTGGCTGCTCTGGTTTTTAAGCAAACGTGTTCACATACACACATAGACACACACACACACAGAGACATAATTCCAAAAGAATATACGAGAAAGTTTTGGAGAAGTCATTCCCGATTGATGGTGAAGAACATCTATCAAGAAACTGAAATGAAAATAAGATCTCTCAGTGGTACATCAGAATCATTCTGGACAACAAAAGTGTTTCATTTTATATTATTAGTTAGTATTTAAAAGGGATTGGACTTAAAGAAAACATGTGTTATTGGATTCTAGCAGTGGCGTCATTTCAACTTTTTCTTGGGGGGGGGGCATATTTTTTCTTGGGGGGCAAACATTTTTTTTTTCTTAAAATTTACTTACAAATGGGTACTCAAATTTGGCCAAAACATATTTAATTTAATTGTTTAATTTTGTACAGTTTGTATACTCGTAGATGTATTTTGGAGTATTTTATTTAGAATAATATAAAATTTTATAAAAATCAGAGCCCTTGGGGGGGGGGCAAATGCCCCCCTGCCTCCCCCAAATGACGCCACTGGATTCTAGTTGTTTAATCTTCTCAACATGAACAAGGTCTGCTGTTTACATTTTATGCCACCAGATGGCTGTGGTGATCCTGGCGGAATCTTTTAAGTTTCAGTACAAATATGACACAAAAAGGAGTAAGGAAAGGATGCCCAATGTCCCCGATACTGTTCAATATTTTCATTAATGATTTGGAAGAAGAAATGGAAAGAAAAAACCTAAGGGGAACAGTAATCAGCGGGAAGAAAATACATGGGCTTAAGTTTGCAGATGATCTGGTACTTCTTGCCGATAATGAAGAAAGTCAAAAATATTAATCTTTAAAAAGGGCAGAAGAAAAATTATAGAACGGAACCGATGGAAAAAAATAAATGGAGAAATGTTATATGGATCCAACAAGAAATAATTGAAATAGTCAAACAATACAAATACCTTAGTTGCTGGATGTCACAAAGAAAGGGCACATTCAAAAAGCAAAGGGAAGAACCAAGGGCGGATATAAGGAGGGGGGGTAAAGGGAGTGATTCCCCCCCCCCGAGAAACACTTCTGGATCCGCCCTTGGGAAGAACAAAAACAGAAAGAAAAAAATCATTGTGTGGTTTTATGAAACCAAGATGCAAGTGAAACTTTTTTCGGATCGTAGGTGTTAAACTGAAAATTTTCAGAAAATTATTCTTAAGGGTATTAAAATCGCGTTTTTAATCTTAACTTAATAAACAATATTTATTTAGTAATTGAAGATTTGAATCATTTTAAAAATTATATTTTCAATTTAAATACAAAATTTCATAAGAATTGGAAAAAAAATTTTAAATGCGTAAAAAGTTCCAAAGGGGACCCCCTTTTGAATCGAAATTAACATACAAATCCCTATAGGAAATTAACATTGTTCCTATGGATGGAAGAGGCGGAAAGGGAATTTAAAAAGAGTAGAGACAGACGATAATGTTTGCAATTGAGAGAGAGAGAGAGAGAGAGAGAGATATGTTTTCTCCGAAACAATTAAAGACAGAAATAAAATAAAAATAAATGCGAATTTAAATAATAATTGATTTTTAATCTAATAAAAAGAAAAAGATTTAAATTCGGTTACCATGGCAACCATTTCTCCTATCTTTCCTATGAAGAACAAGAGTAAAGTGGTCTTCAGAAGATTTCAACGGCAAAATGAGAATATACATTTTAAAGAGCATCTAAAAAATAGTTGATTTATGAATTTAAAAAAAAATCCTTGGAGGGAATTTTGAGAAAATCGAAAAAAACTGAAAAAGTACATCAGTAAAGTTCTAGTACTTTTTGGCCGATTTTGTTCAAAAGCTTATTTTGAGTGTCTGGGAGAGTACCTAAGTTAATTATAAAATTTCAATCCGGTAGCTCAATTCCTTCATGCTAAAAATCGTTACACACACACACAGACACACACACACACACACACACACACACACACACACACACACACACACACACACACACACACACACACACACACACACACACACACACACACACACACACAGAGAGAGAGACCAATTTGCGGAACCCACTTTTTTGGACTCAGGGGACCTCAAAACATGTACATATATCCATCAAAATCTCGACATCGAATTTTTGACATGATCGCAATACTTTCCCTCTCTATATATTTCATATATAGGATAAGAGATAGTAAAAAAAAAAAACAATTATTATGTTATTTCGCCTTTTTGTGGGTTAAATAAACATTTAAAAAAAAATTATTATTATTAAAATTAATTGCTGATTAGGGAAAAATAAAAAAATTGATTTGGATGAATGGTTGATTTATTGAAAAATTTAATAAAATTAAGTTTGCAAGACTGTTTTAATATAAAATTTGATTGTTGATTGGTCATTGGCTTCGCAACAATGACTTTGGGGGTAACAATAGAAAAGGTTATTGAGTAATCTGTCCAGTTGTAAAAATGTTAAATATTTAAAAATTCGAAGTGCTGTAACCAAACCGTATTTTTCCGACCAGTTTTTTATACTGAATCGGTATATGTGTAAGTATTATTTTCTTCACGACCTTTAGTTCAGCCGTACTTTTTTGTGTGCCAGATGACGACGGTCGGACAGACAGACACTGAGTCTCTACATAAGCCTCTTTCCTTTGTACCACGTACTTGTGAAGCAAAATTCATTCGTTTATATTTACATGTTTTTTTAATGACGCCTCAGTGGTTCCAATCCTGAAAACGTGGCCAAAAGTCCATAAAAATAAAAAGAGTAAATTCGGGGACTTTGCCCAAATAGTTTTATTGGCTTATATATTTATTGTTAGAACGACCGTTTTTGGGAGTCATATGCACTTATCTGGCTTCAAATCTATTTGAATCTAAGCGTTTTTGACAACAATCGGGAGCTCTCCCGAACTAAGTACCTTTTCTATCGCTCATTTGTTTTTGGTTATTTTAATTTCTGGTCAAAATGAAATCAAAGACTGAAAGTAAGTAAATTTCAACAATGTAAAAAAATGCACAAATTTTGATAGTTAAATAATAGGAGTAATTTCAAATAACGCGCTTTATTTTTTTTTTCCATTTCGGAAATCGCAAAATTCAAAAGTCGCAAAAGAAAAGTCCCACGATATCCCACTCTCAACCACTTTTCCTTGCTTTTTTGTAATCCTTCTTCATTCATAATATTAAAAAATTAGCTGCACAGATTTCGCACATTTTTTTTATTCAATTTTTTTTGAATTGAATATTCATCTGATGAAGCATATTAATGTTATGTAAACTAATACATAAATCCGCACAAAAATATTGAAGAAAATATTGTGGTCAAATTATTTGAATTCAAAGCAACAAATTTTATTCCCATTAAAAAGTCGCCGTATTAAATACATATGATTACTGAGCTGCACATGTTTTATTTTTGAAAGTATATAAAAAGAAATCATTTTGTATCATTAATTAATTTTATGAAACACGAAATCGGCGATCTCTACGAGAACCCGACGAATGCCAATTTTGATTGAAATCGAGCTCATTTTTCTTTTTAGTCTCCCGCATATTGGTTCCGCCATATTTTTTTTTTCTGAAAAAATAATATCAAATTCTAAATCAGCGACCTCAAAAACCCTTGTGTACTGAATTTCAGAGAGATTAAATAACGTTTTCGGACTTTTTGACCACGTTTTCGGGATTTGGGAACCACTGTGCGCCTGTATGATTTTGTTTTGAATTTTTTCAAATTTAACGAAAATTTTCTTTTTCTTCGTTGATTATTTCGAAAAACTATTCAGTTTTCAAAAAATGTCAAAGAATAAAAAACTTTTTAAAATAGAGTAATTTATCATAATATAACAAAAATTGAAAATTTTATAATTTCTGAAAAAACTTATTAGGTAAAGTACTACCCAGTGAAGTATTTACTCCAAAGTTGATATAAATCTACAATTTTAAGGAAAGGAGTATATACCAAATTTCATCGATCTGGCTGCTTGCCTTTTTAAGCTATCGTGTCTACACACACACACACACACACACCAGATATAATTCACAAAAGAATATACGAGAAAGTCTCGGGAAGTCATTCATTCCCCTTTATGTTTTTAAATAAAAAAGCTATTTAAAATTTACATTTATTTAACAATTTTTTTTTATTTTTTTTTTGGAGGGGGGGCGACATTCTTGTACCCGCGGGGGGCGCCATTCAATATAGTTACGCCAATTATTTCAAATGATTGGCAGCCAATTCTTTTTGAAATAAATTTTTCTCACTTGCGACGGACCAAGGACCCAGACACGAAAATGCCCTTTGGCTTTGAGTCTCCGCCGTCCTTTGGAAGGCGCCTCCACGCCCTTTGGCGCATCGTCTTCCTCTTTCGAAGGCCCCACCGGCGCCCTTGGAAGGCGCCTCCGCCGTCCTGAAGGCGCCTTCGTCGCTCTTTTGCTTTTCGTCCTCCCCTTCCTTTGGAAGGCCCCACCGGCGCCCTTTGGAAGGCGCCTCGGGCGCGCCTTTGGCTTTGCGCCTTCATCACCCTTTGGCTTTTCGTCTTCGCCTTCCTTTGGAAGGCCCCACCGGCGCCTTTTGAAGGCGCCTCGGGCGCCCTTGGCTTTGCGCCTTCGTCGCCCTTTGGCTTTTCGTCTTCGCCTTCCTTTGGAAGGCCCCACCGGCGTCCTTTGAAGGCGCCTCGGGCGCCCTTTGGCTTTGCGCCTTCATCACCCTTTGGCTTTTCGTCTTCGCCTTCCTTTGAAGGCCCCACCGGCGCCCTTTGAAGGCGCCTCCGTCGCCCTTTGGCTTTGCGCCTTCATCGCCCTTTGGTTTTTCGTCTTCGCCTTCCTTTGAAGGCCCCACCGGCGCCCTTTGGAAGGCGCCTCAGGCGCCCTTTGGGACTGGCGCCT
>JAKCPI010026528.1:0-26281 GCA_023213315.1 Euborellia annulipes | reverse complement strand
TATTAGTTTCACTCTCTTTACTGTTTATAATTCTAAAAAAATTTTGCTTAATCTTAATATTCCAGGCTGTTTTATTTAATAAGCAAATAATAGCATTCTACAAGTTGAACTATGAATCAAGTAACCTTTTGAACGGCAACAGGCAGAATTCTCCGGCGAAAAAAGCATTAAAAATTTATTGATCCGGTTATTACCTGATCAAAGATTAACTTATTGAAAGAAGAATTGACATTTCAAACTCTTTCTTTTATTATTACTCAATCTAACAAGTTTTTCTTAAATATAATTAACTTTAAAAATTATATAACTATCATAGGATGAATTATTCGTTCTTGTTTGCCAAATGACCAACCAACTAATAGATAGAATGATTAATTCTTCTAGTTGGATACCAAAAAATAAAAAAAAAAAATGCAGTGGAAATGTCAAAAAAGACCTTAAAAAAATCTAAAGAAGCACATTTCTAAAGAGATTTAACAATTAAGCACAAGGAAGTCCTCGAGCATTTAATTAAAAAATCCTTTAGTGAGATGCTTATTTGTATAGCCTCCCTTCCAGCAATTAAAAAAAAAAATTTTAAAAGTAAAATAAAATCTCCATAGATGGATTTGGCCAGAGATGTGTGCTTTCTTCATTATATGGAGATGGAAATGGGTCCAATCTGAGCGGATCTTCTTTGGAGAGCTGTCATGGAAACAAGTTTCTACACTGTTTAGGTCTTTACGAATCTATGATTTATCAGAGTATGAAAATAAGAACAGATTTATGCTGAGGAACTACCCCCCCCCCCCCCCCCCCCCTTACCTTTTAATTTTTTCCCCTTCTTCCCCACCTTCTTTAAAAAAAAAAAAAAAAAAAATTAAAATTTTTTTTTTATTATTATTTTTTTTTTTAAAAAAAAAAATTTTTAATTTTTTTTTTTTTTTTTTTTTTTTTTAAAATTTTTTTCTCTTCCCTATATAAAAAAAAAATTTTTTTAGGGGGGCGGCCCCCACCCCCCCCCCCCCGGCCGCCAATTGACAGATGAAACAAATTAATCTCTCTTTAGAATCAGAATTCAAGGCGAATGTCTTTATTCTATGCTAATTAGCCCACTGGATATTATTTAGACCCCTGGCGCAAGAGGAGGATAATCTACCATTGTGCTATGGTCCCAAAGACGAGAAAGAATTTAAAATAGTTTGAATGAGCTTTTTGACATCATACAATCAAATTTTTAAGCATAGCCTAATTAAAATTGAAGAAGGGGTTATTAAAAATCCATCCTTTCTTATTAGTTCTATTAATTATGTTGTATTATTTATGGTAATTTTAAGCAATAAAAGATTCTAAATAAATAGTTTTATTGTAATGTGAAATTAATTTAGTTCCTTGTGGACGAAAACAAAGGGAATGCCTATTTTTAAGAAAATTTTGAAAATTCTCCAAGTTCAAAGCCCCGTGTTCCTGTTTTACAAATGAGTTCAAATTTTGCAGACATAATTTTTTAATGCAATGGAAAAGACCTTGGTCTTCTGAAAAGTTGCGATTTTTAAATTTGAGAGTTGGACATGATATTACAACCTTGAGTTCAACTATTCAAAATTTATATGAAGTTTTTTTGAATTGGGAAGAATTTATATGGAGTATCTTTTTATTAAAGCTTTTGAAAAACTCATTATTTGATCGCCGAAAGGAATCGGGGACTAGATTAAATAAATTACCAACAAAAAAGATTTTAGAAATAATTAGTCACTCATAGCTCACTTGCCATATTAAAAATATTTATATTCATAATTTTAATTATTTTAAAATTTTTTTGATTCTATATCCCATCTCTTTGGTCTTGGCTAAAATTTAAAGAAGTAATAATTAAGAATAATTTCTTTTCATTTAGTCTAATTTAGATGATTGATTCAAATTATTTGACATAAGGTTTTATTGAAAAAACGAGGGCAATTGAAAATGAAATTAATATTACATAACAATAATTCGTTTCTGCACATTTAAATTAGAATAATACCTTTTTCATTATAAATTTAGAAGCAACTCAGATTCATATTCACATCATGAGAAAAATTTATCCTTCTGTTCAATGAGGACATAAGTCCCTCCCACCCTTCGCATCCCGTCTCATGAGACAAAATTTCATTTCAATTGGATTGGCTACCGGGCCTTCGATGCCGAAAAAGTCCTTAAATAAAATTTTAAAAAATATTCTGATTCTGATGAAATACGTTTTTTTTATTATTTCCCCTTTTTTTATTATTTTAGGTTATGTAACAAATATTTTTACCTGGTTTTTATTTTTTTATCTATCTAATTATATTTTATAGACTAATAAATAAATAATTTCATTTTAGAAACTTCCGATAATTTTTTATATTATTAATATTTTATGATACTTATTAATTTCTCGTTCTTCCTGATCAATCTTAGCCAAGATTGAGAGGGTTGACGCCTCTGGTGCCTTAATTGACAAATTAATTGACCGAATAAGGTCAATTTTTTAAAAGTTCAAATATTTCCAATTCCCTCAAAAAATATCTAGCCTCTCCCTTCCTGAATACTAATTTATTTTACTAGAAAATATTTTTATTCTTTACTAAATTATTATCTAAGTAATTTAAAACTTAAGGATTTTTCAATTAATTATTCTAGAAGAACAATTGAAAAAGTGAATTGAACATTTTGGCTGCCTATCTTCCATCAACCAAACACAAATGGACCAGGAATTTGAAATAAAAAGGGATGGAGTATAAATGGTCTTAGATACCTAAAAAGACCTTAAACAACTTTAATAAAATATGTTTATTTGAAATTCCTACCAGGATCACCGTTTATTTACCCGAGATGCTTTCATGCACGAAGACACATCTTTAACCCAACCGGCCTGTGGCCGTAGCCCTCTACCAGCACCCCATGAAGTTACATTATTTCCTATCTCTAACTGTGTGACAAGTACAGAATGCATCTTTAAATTACCGAAAGTAAGAAAAAAATTGTGTGCTGTGCGACCAGTTACACCAGGGAGTACCCCCCCCCCCCCCTCGAGAAACTCTTCAGGATCCGCTCCTGGTCCTAGTTTGAGGAGGGAATCCCTCAGCACCGGCGTGTAGCCTTCTCCTTTTGAAGAATGCATCACTGAGAGAGAACCTTCTTTACGTCCCTTCCACAGGACGGGATGTCACAGCAACTCCCTCTCCTCGTAGAGTTGCCTGGGGGCTCCCCTTTGTGGAGAGATTTAATATTCCAATTCAGTGCCTGCTGAAGATTTGTTTACATTAAATAAATATTTTTATTTTATGAAAAAATCCCGCAACCCTCAAATTATTTGAGCATTGTTTGGAAAAATTTCATCCTTTTCACTCAAGGCTACCTAGTAAATAAATCACATTTTTTGATAACTGTATTTTTTATTTAATATAATGTTTTGGTCACATATTCAGACCCTTCTTTCGAATTAGGGTCAGGTATAATTGCAAAATCTATTCTGAACAGAATTTCAACACTTATCTTAAGCAGACGAAACGTTTTAAGCACAAATAAACCACAGTTGCTCAGGGGCCCACATCTTGTGGGTACGTGGATAGCGACCACGAGCTACCCGAGCTGAGACTGGCAGTCCTTCTATTCTTTACCGTGCGACGGGCCGGCCTGTTCTATTTCTTCCGGTCGCAAAAAAACCCATTCGGTCAGCCCCTTTACCGCCGATCCCGCACCGCGGGAATAATAAAGGCAAAGAAAGAAGAGTATTAAATATAATTTAATTGGGGGGATAGCTGTCATTAATTTATTTTGTTGGATTTAAATTAAATTAAATTTTCTCTGTTAATGATTTCATCTAAAGAGAGATTATTTACTTTGAAGCACATATTTTTTTGATACGACCCACATATTGGATAATTATTCTTTTTAACCTTTGATTATAAATAGAAAATTGAAAATGTTTTAAATAAAAATACGGAAAACAAATAATTTAAATATAATTTTATGACTATAGGAGTAAAATAACTTTATCACCAAAGTTTCTCGTGTTAGATTTATGAATATCTCTCAGCTTCCAGCTATATTTTTGAAATGGATTTTTACTCTTCAGTAAACATGAAAATCTTATTAAAGATGATATACTATAATTTGAAAATGTTATATATTCACAACGGATTCCCAAAAGATTATTATTCGCTGACCATCTGTCATGACGCGACTCAATTTCTATTCCACACATAAAACAAATTTTATTCTCATTAGAATAGATTTATTTCTGCTTACATTTCTCAATTTTATTTTTCTCCATTCTCATTCTCATTACATATTTAAAACCAAATTAATAAACATTTAATTGCATTTCCGGAAACAATTCTTATCTCACTATACCACTTCGAATATAAGAAATCTTATATTTTATTCATCAGTGATTTTTTTTTTCTTTCCTTTTAATTAAAGGAGATCGGAAAGAAAGGTTTCTTATCAACAGCCATTTAATGAAAATTGTGGTCTGTGATCGAAGACTTAAAAAAAAAAATTAGTCTTCCTTTCTTACCTCAAATCTAAATACCAATTGGAAGCCATTTATTTTTAATTGTGAAAAATTTGATTAGTTCAAAGATCTTTTTAATGTCGCGAATTGCTCGAAAGTCATTTACTTTATAAACTTTTTTTTTTTTACTTTTCAAAATGAAAAGAATCAAATTAGATAATTGCATTTGCGTGCTTTGGTAAATCTCTTTATGTAAAAATTTATTTTAATCTCTTCTCTCCTTGGCCATGAATGATGATCATTGCCAAAAGATCATTTTGGTGGATCCTATTGGAATGTTACTATGAATATCTCTCAAGGTTTTGAGCAGGTAGTTTTTCTAATGAATTTTCTTTTAATTTTTATTCGATTGGAAAAGATACATGTCATGATTAAAAAAAAAAGTAATTAGTTATTTTGTTCTAGTTTTTTTTATTTAAGTTTATCAATAGATTAGGCTACATAGTGCTGTATTTTTTTCCTTCTTAAAATGTTGTAAACTTGAAGTTTATTTATTGTGAATTCTATTATTATTTTGTTGTTTGATGTTTTAATTAAAAGATTTGGAATGTCAGTTTTATTTGTTTTTGCCGACTAGACGGACTTAGCTGTTAGCTGGATGTCTTTCGAATGCATTTTCTAGACGATCTATTTTTGTTTGCCGGCTTTGCGCCCATTCACATTGTGGACCTGGCCTCTGGCCACCTCTTCGGTCCCCCGGGTTACAAATCAGCCTAATGAGCACGATCACAGCCTGAAAAATTTTTCCTAAACAAGTCACAAGGCCAGTATAAAGCAAACATTTTCAACAATTGTTTCTAGCTTGCTAAGAATAATTAAGATACTTTCGCCCTCGGGCCTTGTTGTAGTGGTTAGCTTGCTGGCCTTCTGTACCGAGGGTCGCGGGTTCGCATCCCGTTCCATGCGACAAAATCATTTCAATTACCATTAAATTGAAATAAATAGAGACGGGGTTTAAATAGCCTTCGTTGCCGAAAAAGACCTTAAAAAAAAAAAATTACTTTCGATCGTTATAATTAAAAATAAATACATAATAATAGTGAGGTGATGGCTGTACTATTGACAAATATGAGTAGGATGGCAGCCAGGAAAGAAATCAGACAAAAATTTAATCAATCTTTATCCAATTTTATTTCGATTGCCGACGTTTCGGACGCAAATCGCGCCCTTCCTCAGGACAATCGATAGTAAAATACAAATGGGCGTATTTTGTTTATTAACAATATAGAAACACAATTCACGGTTTTGTAATGCATTGTTTTGTACTGTACATATTTTATAGCACTCATCGACGCCTTTCGCATTAAATTTTTTAATTAAGTATTTTATTAACTATCGATTGTCGTGAGGAAGGGCGCGATTTGCGTCCGAAAAGTCAGCAATCGAAATAAAATTGGATAAAGATTGATTAAATTTTTGTCTGATTTCTTTCCTGGCTGCCATTCTACTCATATTTGTAAAATAAATACATGTTTATCAATTGAATTAAAAAGGGACGGGCCCTAAATGGCCTCCGATGCCAATAAGATCTTGAATGAAAAAAAAAAAAAATTGTAGATTGACAACATTAATCTTTATCAACAAAAATTCATTCAGTTGCTTATATAAATTTATTTAACATCTTCGGCATCGGAGGCCATTTAGACCCCCGTCTCTATTTATTTCAATTTATAGAATTAAATTTTTGTCGCATGAGACGGGATGGGAAGATATCTTATAATATCTCAAAAAGTTGCGTGATGTGCTTAGTATCGCCATAGCATGATATCCTCTCCTTCGGCCAACCACTATACTCTTCTATTTTTAATAAAATTAAAAAACATTTTAAAATGAAATCTTATCGAAAACATTTATGTAGATTTTCTTTTAATTATATGTTTATAATTATGAGAAAAGATAAAGGCATCCGATTTTAATTTCACTATAAATAAATAGACCATCTGTTTAATATACAATTAGGAAATATTCTAGAACGAGGTTTTAAATGTTTGTGGTTTTGATTACTGATAAAGTAAATTAACTCTTCCTTTAAAGATAAAATATTTATAATGGCCTTTTATTAATCCTTAATCCTGACTCACAGGATTGACTCGTGGTTTGCGGAGTCCCGGAAAAAAGATTAGAATATTTGCAAAAAAAAAATGTCATTTGATTCCCAATCAATCAACTTTAATGAAAAATCCACAAATGTCTTCCTACTTTTTCAAATTTTTTTGGGGGACATATTTCTTCTTCCTTATTCTTATTTATCAAGTTTCTTTTCAAAAATTAATTTAAATTAAAATGAAGCAGGATTAGTAGTCTCACTAGAATTCATAACATTCTTCTTGATCCTTTAGTAGAAATTTGATTTAATTTAAAATACATAAAGTTAATTTAGTTAAGGAGATGAGACTTGGTGTGACCCAGAGTTTAAATAATCCTTCTTTAACTAATTGATAAAACAAAGGCTTTTAAAATGGAAATTCTTTATATAAAGTTTAAATTCAGAGCATAATTTCATAAACTAATAGGCTTATTATTAAGCATTTTTAATTAAAACTTATCAAAGATATTTTGTTTAAAATGTCACTATAAAATTGTTATCTGAATATAGGCTACAATATATAAATAGGCCTATATAATTGATATTTTTCCATTATTTTGAAATAATTGATATTTTTCCATTATTTTGAAAAATGTAAATACGTAGAGCTTATAGCCCTGATAGTTCAATCAGGAGAGGTGAAAAGGAGAAGAAAATCTGCAGCTAGTCGTATTTCAGTATGTTTATTCCCATCATGTTGATGTTTCGATCTAGTGATGACGTAATGATCCCAACCATGACCAAAACGTCAACATGATGGGAATAAAATTACGGAAATACGACTAGCTGCGGATTTTCTTCTTTTCAGCTATCCTGATTTTGAAAAATGAATAATAGGCTTTTCGGAAAGAGCCTCGGACACCCCTCAAAGCCCATCTGGTTTCTTTTTTCCCTCTCTCTCGTCAAGAACTCGGAAAATGCAAATCGTTGATCCAGAAAATTAATATAATTAAAAAATGTAAATTGTCAGGGACAGCCAAAAATAAATCTCTGAATGCTCAATCAATCATCCGGAAGGTTTCGGTCCCTTTATCAAGAATCATCATCAGTTTTTTAATTGAATTAAAATTGCTCAGAGTTAGTCGTTTGAACGTTATATAGCCTACACATTAATTTTATTCTGTTAATACATATCAAAGCTCCTAATTACATACACTTATATAATTAATTATAATCAAATTTCTTCAATATGGGAACCCAAAATCTACAAGTTGGCTTGGAAATTAGAGAGGCAGTTAGTAGCTCTGTGAGCCAGCTTTTCAAGTATACGACTAGGGCTATGGGCGGGGCTACCTAAGCAGTAGGACAAATAGAATAGAGCACGTATTGCCATTTGCAACTAACCTATACATATCCAGCAATCTCTCGCTGTCAGAGTTGGTTACTATTAGGGCTCGGATTTCGCCCTATTTGCCTTTTTTTAATTTATGGCTTAAAATTTAGGCCAATATGATATGTATACGTTTCATGAAATTCTGAATAAAATAAGAGGCATTCGTTAGTGCCTATCATGCCTATTTTGGCCGATTTTGGGTTTTAGTGCCTATTTCATCTATAGATGCCTTTTTTAGTGCCTATTTTAAGTTCAAATAGCCAATTTCAAATTTTTACGAGCTATACATAGCCTAAATTTAAAATTTTTTGAATTATCAAGAAAATATTTCAAGGGGGGGGGGGTAAAAGGGCGTAAAGGGGGTAATTCCCCCCCCCCCCCCCCCCGAGATTTAAAAAAAAAACTACTTTTTCCAAAAAAAAAAAAAAAAAAAAAATTATTTTTAATGTAAAATTTTAAAAATTAGTACTTAAAAATTTGATTTCTATTTATATTCTGGCAAACAAGTACAGAATGCGCCTTTAAATTACCGAAATTAAGAAAAAATTGTGTGCTGTGCGACCAGTCACACCAGATTACCAAAAATAAGACATCAATTTTTTAAATTTTTATATTATTTCTTAATTTCTGCCGTTTAAGTGCCTTTTTAAGTGCCTATTTTTACAATAAATGCCTTTTTAAGTGCCTATTTTAAAAATTTTTAGTGCCTATAAATCCGAGCCCTAGTTATTATAAACAATCAAGAAAGATGTACGATTTAATAAATCAGATATTTAAAAATAAATTATTTTTTTTTAATTTTGCATTGCAACTAGAAATATCCTAAACTGGCAACAAACTTTTTTTATTATACTGATTGTTATGAAGACGTTTTCTGATTCCCCGGGGCCACCCACCCGAGGTAACGCCACGCTTGGCATTGCTTGACTGAATTTGAATTATTAATTTCATAAATTTTATATCATAAAATTGCAAACAAAAAAAAAAAAAAAAATACACTAATTATCTTAAATGAAAATTCATTTTTTTTAATTTAAATATTTTGCTCTGTCATTTTGCTATACTTTTAATTTTTTTTTCATTTATCAAATGTACAGTACATCAACTTCCTTGTTAAAATATATAAATTTTTTTCAACAGCTATTAAGAAATTAATGGACTTTAAGATATTTTAAGTTCCAATCGCCAGTCATATCCGTCAGTGCCTTTTAGTTTAGCTACTTGTGTCCCTCATTTTTACTTGGTGATCTTATTCTGTATATCGAAGAGCAAAGTGGATTTGACAAAGGAATCACTTTTGTGAAATTAAAATAAGTTCTTGTATATGTATAAAAATTTTTATATCATTCTAAAAAAACCTTTTATGTCCAAATTCGAAAAAAAAAAAAAAAAAAAAAAATTTCTGCACTTACTAGCATAAAAATGTTATTTTTATTTTTTCTAGAATCTAACTTTTTCATGTTTAACAACAATTATCTCATGATGCTAATGGCCTACTCATAGAAGACGGTCATTTAGCAGTAACCACACTAGTTTCGTTTTTGAATCATTTTGTTCACGCGGAAAGAACATTTTTTTATTTTTTATTTAATGCGATTTCTGTATTTTTATTGAAATTTCAATTTTTCGCAATCATAAATATCGTAGGAGAAATCGTAAAAATTCAGTTTTTGAACTAAATTAATTTAAAAAATTAACTCCTTAATAATAATCAGAAATAGACAAACTTGGAGTATTTAAGCTTATATATTTATTCGATAAAAGAAAATAGCCTTTATTATGCAACACTTTCAACATTTTTATTCGTCGACCCATATCACCATAACAGGCTCATTTCCATAAATTTATTCAAATTTGCGTTAAATTCAACAAATGAATCATTAAATGAAATGTAGAAAATAGAAATGATGTGATTATTAAATACCATCATACACCCACCGCAAAAGCCTTTTATAAACAAAACAAAAAAAATATTTAAAATTAATCTCTTATTCATTATTTTAATTTTGGATGCGAGGTGAGCATTCTTAATAAAGCACTGGCGTAACTAAGTAGTTTTTTTTAGGGTACTAAGGCGATTAATTGGTTTAATTAATTAATACCTATAAAAATTCAAAAAAGACTATCGGATGCTTTAAAAATCATAAATCTTTGTTTAATTAAATAATATTATCAACATTTAGATAAATTGTTATACTCATTCTAAGAGAAAAAATCTGGTGTGACTGGTCGCACAGCACACAACTTTCTCTTACCTTCGGTAATTGAATGTTGTGTTCTGTGCTTGTCACACTAGATTTTTTTGTGTCGAGATATATTTAGTTTCCACCGATATATTGAAATTCAAGATGTAAAATTTATAAACGTCGGAAAATATTTATATTTTGTTACCATGACAACCATTTCTCCTATCTTTTCGATGAAGTTCAAGAGTAAAGTGGTGGAACGCCCCAGGTCATCGGTACATTGTATATTAAAAATTTATAATAAATAAATAACCCCTAAATGGCCTCTGTAGCCGAAAAGGGTTAAAAAAAAGAGTAAAGTGGTCTTCAAACAATTTTGAGAGCAAAATGAAAATATACATTTTAAAGAGCATCTAAAAAATAATTGATTTTTCAATTGTTAGAGCGAATTTTGAGAAAATCGAACAAAACTGAACATCAGTAAAATACTAGTACTCTTTGGTCGATTTTGTTCAAAAGCTTAGTGTTACGTCCCAAGGGGGTGCCTAACTTAAATATAAAATTTCAACCTCTTCGAAAGGTCGACGATTTTATTTTAGTAGATATTTTTTAGTTTAGAGTAGCTAGGAGATTTTTAGTTTATTTTTCTGCCTTCCAGAGTCCACTTTTCATACTTAAAATATAAAATATTTTAAAATTCTGTCATTGAACAGCCAACTTTTATCCTAGAAACTAATTAAAGCAAAATATGTATTAGATCTATTTGTGAGAATCTTATAAAACTTGTTATAATAAAAGTCTTGGAATAATGATAATAATATAACAGCTATTAATTTGTTTCTTATTCAACACCACTAACCGTGTCATTTTCTAAAGAATATATTAACATCATATATTATGAAGATATCTGTTTATAATTGAGTTGATTATTCCAAGTCCTTTTTCCTTTTGAAGATGCCTATTGTATAAATGTTGAGAATTTAGAACAGTAAAAAATTTTTCTTCTTCCTTCCGTCGACTACCTGAAGACACTTTTTAAAAATGTATTAATAATAAAAGAAATTAATTCATGTCGAATATTTTTTTTTTTTAATTAAAAATCATAGAATTAAATGAAAAAAAAAATTTTATTAAAAAGTTTTGTTATTTATGTGGATTATTTAGGTCATTGTTTCCCAAAGTGTGGGCCCGGCACCGGGACGTAGAAAAATTTTTCCAATTTTTCCGTTTCGAAAAAAAAAAAAAAAAAAAAAAAGTAAAAACACAAAAAATCTAAATTTTTTACATATTCCCCCCCTCAAAGACAAACTTTCGTTAAATTTTATTTCTTTATCCAAATTTTTCCGTTTTTACCTCACCCCCCCCCCCTCGCCCCCCTATCATATTATTATTATTATTGAATAATTAATTATTGTATTTTCATAATAAATTTATACCTGTCTTCGGGTTTCGATTTGCAATTTAAAAAAAGATTCTCCTTTTGAGATCAAAGTTGTATGTAAAATTTTCCGGAATTTAATAACCTAAATAAATCTAATTTAATACATAGGGGTTGTGTGAGATGTATCAAATAAATTTTTATATTAGAGTAGCAAAGCGGGCATTTATTAATAAAAAATTTAAATATCTCTGCTTATAAATTGCTTGAAGAGGGAAGATGTAGTCAAGAAAAAAAAAAGTCATTATTTATGAATTGCAATGAATTAAGAAAAGCCTGCATAAAAAAAAGTTTTAAACTTCACAAGAAAAAAATAAAATAAAACTTTGCTTGTTTTGAACTAGATAAATTTTCCTTTTTCTTTATCTTTTCGATCTTTATAAGCCTTTCTCGTCTCATCTCCTTTTGAATGGTTTGAGTTCTAATGCTTTTTTGAAAGTTTTTATTTCCAAATCCTGAAGAAAATCGTGTTAAGACAAACTTTCCTTTTGTTTTACTATTATATTAATATCTTCATATTTATTTAGTTAATCCATAATTTTTTAAATTAAATTTTACTTTTATCATTTAATTTTGAAAACGAACAAATGACTTTTATCATGAAACAAGTCTTGTCTCTTCTCTATATGAGTGGTTCAAAGCAAAAGTGGGCCAAGGTCAAAAGTAAACAATTTTCTTATTTTTTCTTTTTTGGATAGTAAATTATGGTAGTTATTCAGTGTAATAATTAACCATGTCCAAATTTCAATACTAATCCTCCAGAGTGCAGCAGTTCCTTAATGCAAAAAAATTAAAAATATCTGAAAAAAATCTAAAAATCCAAAAATCTGAATATAAAATTTAAAATGTGTACTTGAATGAAAGTTCTTAATGATTGCTGAGATGTAAAATAAATAAATGTATATTTTAAGAGAATTAAATAGAAGACTGATTCATTTTTTTCTCAAAAGAGTAAAAAGTGGACTTCACTTTTGCTCTGAATACCTCATATGTTGGATAATATATTTTTCCTCATTATAACTTCTGATTTCTGTCTGTTACAGATGTTTGACGAAGGCTGGGCGGCTCTGGGCGCAGACCCTATCCCTGCACGCCTAGGCCCCTAGCCGCCCTCGAGGATTCGAAACGAATAGCACCGTCCCCGACAACATCATAGACATGCTTTCGTACGCACTTCCGCCAACTGGCACCACCGGGGTGCCACAGTCACAACCCCCGTCGGTAGTTCCCATTGCGGAAACACCCGGCACTCAAATCTCCACACCCGTATCGACGCCCTCCACTACGACAACGCCATTGCAATTGGAGTTGGCCAAATCAAGCTCATCACCGGGTCCCGAATCCGAAGTCGGGACACCGGCCTCCGATCGAACCGATAAATCCACCAAAGGCACACAAATCGTCAGTGGCAAAATCATTGTGAACGGTGCCAAACCCACAGTACCACTCAAACGGTATGTACGACCTTCAACTTGAATAATAATAGACTCCTCTCCTTGGCATTGCTTTCAATATTAGTAATTCGATCTTAAATAGAACAAAATGAAATATATCGGTTAATGATCTTCGGTCAATGCGGAAATGGGAAATCCTAATTACCGATTCTCAAATTGGTTCATTTTCTTTTGTGATTTTATCTCTCTTTAAATTATTTAAATTTGTTAAATATCTCATATCTATTTAGAATAAAAAAAATAAGAAAAGCCCTCATCATCCACCTTTAATGATAATAAGTGTAAAAAAAAAATTTATTTTGTTTAATTGCCTTGGACGCCTTGGAAGTTGGGGATGAAAATAAATAAAACTCAATGATCTGGGTTTCAGTAATAATAAATATTGAATCTAGCAAAATTATTAACAAAACGTCTTGTGGGTACGTGGATTTCGACCACGATCTACCCGAGTTGGCACTGGCAGTCCTTCTGTTCTTTACATGTCTGTCCCTTCCTTCTATATTTTCAACCGCGTCAGACCGTGCGAAGGGCCGGCCTGTTCTATTCCGGTCGCAAAAAACCCCTTCTGCCGACCTCGCTACTTGTCAAAAACTAAAAAAAATATTTCTGACAATTTTTGCCAAATAAAAATGCTTAAATAAAATTACAATTATTCATATTTTTCCAATATTTTTACGTTAAATATTACATAAAATAATTATTTTCTTAATTTCTCGCTGAAATTAAAACAGACAAAAGGATATTAAATAAGATTTTATCTAATAATGATACACTAATAAATTCTTACACTTCCTTTCATTGTTCAAAAATATAGCGATACAAACTTGAAAAAAAAAAAAAAAAAAAATTAATGGACAAATTAAAAAAAGGTAAATTCCGTACATTTATTTATATTGAGCTTAATTATTAATTATATAAGTAAAACTAATATGTTAGGCTCTATCTAATATTACTATTTGAAGTTTTATACAAGTAAATTATCTAACTTAATATAATATTAGATAACATTACGAGTTTATTTTATTCCAACATTACAATTACTTTGATTAAATGAAAGCGGAAACTTATTGAATGTTAAATGAATTTTCAAATTTAATGTTGCAATGAAAGAGAAGGCATTTTTGATTTTTGTAAATTTGACTCAAATGAACTTTGAGCTATTTCTAGATAAAATATCAAATTTATTTAATTGGAAGAAGTCTTAATGGCCTTAGATGCCCAAAATGACTTAAGAAAGTTA
This sequence comes from Euborellia annulipes, assembly GCA_023213315.1. Lineage (NCBI taxonomy): Eukaryota > Metazoa > Arthropoda > Insecta > Dermaptera > Anisolabididae > Euborellia > Euborellia annulipes. The sequence continues at coordinate 12,025 of JAKCPI010026528.1, read as the reverse complement.
TTTTTTCATTCGCTTAGTTGAATAATTATAAGTAGAGACCGGATTTTAAGCAAAATGCTTATTGCTGAATTTTATAAGCAACCATTAGATATTTAATTTCTATACGAATTAGGAAAAACTAAGTGCATTGAGATTGCATTTTTTATGCTTTTTTTGAGTTTTCATGCTTTTTTCCCTTTCGTGCTTATTTGAACTTATTTTACGAATATTTATAATTTTTTTTTTTTTTTTATTAAAAAACTTTTTTCCCATTCACACACGCATACCCCAGGGACGTATATAAGGGGGGGGGCCCCCAAAAAAAAAAATTTTTTCCAAAAGTGTGAAAAAATATAGCCCTGTAAAAAAAATTTTTTCCGCAGGGTGGAAAAATTTGGTTCCGCAAAAATAAAATTTTTCGCAGGGCGGGGCGGAATAAATTTAGTTTCTTTAAAAAAAAATTTGTATACGCCATTGGTATGAGTAAAAATTGCTTATTAGATGTTTTTTTCAACTTATATGCTTATTTAACATCTTTTTATTCAAGTTTTTTATGCTTTTTAAGCACTTTTTCCATTTTTTTATGCTTTTTTGTCCGGTCTCTAATTATAAGATGCAAATGTTTTACATATTTTTATATTTATTCTTTAATGACTTTTAAAATAATATACTAACTTTTCATATTTCTGATTAAATCTTCATTATTTTTTCTCGTGTTAAGAAAAAAAAACAAACAAAAATATTAAAAGAAACTTAATAGATTAAACTTTTCATAATTTATAAATCATTAGTAACTTAATTTATTTTTCCTTTGAGCATTTTCTTCTTAAACAATCAATCAATACGTCTTTTAACTTTTTTATTTATTATTGTATAATACTCTCGGACGAATTTGTCTTTTATGTTTAAGAAAGGCTACACAAATCTCGTTTAAGAATATCTTATCTTGTTAGACCTGCTGCCTTTACTCCTAGCAAATTTCTACGTTCTATTCTGCATTTATTATTTTGCTTAAAAGAAAAAAAAATACTTTTTCCAAGCTAAGCAACTTGTTTTAACCTTTGCCTTTTCACTTTCTAATTCGTAATTTAATTATTATAATAAGGAAATATTTTATAAACTAACGTATATTATTCATACAAATGAATATTCAATTTTTATTTATAAATGGAGATTTTTTATATTTTAAATTTATTTTTTACTCCCCAGAAAAGTGATTTAAAACACTCAAAAAAATAGTGTGAGAAATAAATGTATTGCCTTCGGGCTTGGTGTAGAGGTTAGCGTGCTAATCTCGTATACCAAAAGTCGCGGGTTCGGACCCCAGGCAGTCCGATGATTTTATTTAAGCCATTTGGAATCCAAATGGCTTAAATAAGAATGCCTGGGCCCCAATATGTATATTAATCAAAAACGGATATCGTAAAAGTCTTATATGACCTGAGTTGCCGAAAAGACTGTGTGAATGTGTGTTAAAAAAAAAAAATAAATAAATTTACAAAAATAAACACCAGTCAGGTCAATATAATTTTTTGAGACATTAAGATCAACAAGGAATAAATTTAGTTAACTATAACAAACAAAAACTAATTTTATTATATTTGTTTAGATGGACTCTTTGTATATTTGCAATCTAAATCGATAAAATTACAAAGTTTATAAGAACTTTTTTAAACAATAACAATTTTTCTGATGTCATTTCATTTTCTTATAATAGATAAATTCATAAAATAAAAAAAGTACCTCACGCTCCAACTATGAATGATGAGATTTTATGCCAAGACGTCTGGTTAGATAAAAGGCCATCTTATGATGTTCTTATATACGTTGAATGTTCTGTTTTATTTTAAAAATTCAATAAATAAAACGTTTAGAGGACATTTGGGCGGATCCTGCCTCCTTAAAACATCCACTTCATTTTCATAACGTGAATAAATAATATAGATAAAACACTTTCTTATTAAACACATAGACAATAAAATCTCTAATAAACTTTTGTACTTCATTAATAAAACCAATTGAGAATTTGATATTTTATTTAGCATTATCTATATGCAATAGCGTAACTGCGCAGAAATGCACGATATGCAATTATTCGAATAGTCAAAGACGCCACACTTACCGATTATTTTAATGATGCCTGGCGAGAATAAAAATACATTAATTTGATCTTGACAACGCCCTTCTACGGATTGTGCGCCCTCTCTAAGCATCCCAGATGCTTATTTCACCCTTAAAAGATGCTGATATGATAAAAATCTGGTGTGACAGGTCGCACAGCACACAACTTTCTCTTACCTTCAATAATCGAAAGTTGTGTTCTGTGCTTGTCTAACCAGATTTTTTGTGTCTACATATATTTAATTTCCGATAGTCCGATACATTTGAGACATGGAATATATATAAGTAAGAGAAAGTAAAAAATGAATATTTGAATTAAATAGAAATATTCGTATACCGGTAAACTCTTTTAGACCACGTCTATATTTATTTTAATTTATTGCAGAATAAATAAAAGGCCAAGCAGCTATGTTTATTTCTTCAATGTAGAACCCCTAACGACCTTTCGGTCGACTAAGCTACTTCATGACTATAATGGAGTTTATAAAAGATATAACATCAAGAGGTTGTTCAAATGAAATAAAATTTTTTTTTATTTCATTTGCACAACCTCTTTATGCTGTTTCTTATAAACTCCATTATAGTCATGAAATCGCTTAGTCGACCGAAAGGTCGCTATGGGTTCTATAAGAAATAAACATAGCTGCTTGGCCTCTTATTTATTCTGATACATATTAATTCAGTTATTCACCTCGCTAACATATTTCAACTTATTGGTAGCCAATTAAATTGAAATAAATTGTCGCTGAGACGGGATGCGAACCCGCGACACTTGGTACAGAAGGCCAGCACGCTAACCCCTTTTACCAAGCCCCGAGGGCCTGTTAAAAATTTAAAAAACTAAATGTTATTAATAATAGTTGATAATAATTGTCTTATCGAAAGTGGAAAGTCAGATAAAGTTAAAATAATAGCCTTTATGTGGTTTTATTTTTTTGCCTCTGCCTTACCCCTTTTAATTAGACAACACATTCGCCATTTCTTCGATATGTTAACATATCCGCAAGGATTGCATACACACCCATCGTTATTTGACACTTTAAACTCTTTCCATAATTATTTAAATTAGGCCAGAATAAATTTTACCAAACCAGAGTAAGAAACAAATAACTAACCCTTAGATTATTATTACTTTTTTTAATCTCTTAATAAAATTGTTTTAAAAGAATTTTTTAACAGGAAAAGAAAAATAATTTATATTATTTTGTAGATTTTAAGTGCTTTGGCTAGTTAACACAATTAATTAATTATAATTAATTCTTTCATTACTTGTGTAATCATTCTCTTTTTTTAAATTAGGTCAAACCATTAAGTCATTATTTATCATGTCAATTGATAGTGACAGGAGGATGACCTCCCGGTTCTTTATTTTTTTTTTGACGAAATGTGTGAATTGAGGAAATTCTATTTCGCAATTTTTCTACTCAACATTTTAAAATTTCTCCTTATACCATATTCCAAAAAAAAAAAACATCTAATTTTTTATCTATTTAAAAAATATTTTAACGACTTCTATTTAATTTTCTTTGATTGAAGAAACTAATACGCTGTGTACAGCAGGGTGGTTCGGTTAAAACCAGGGTGGTTAAAACCACTAGTTTAAATCCGTTTTAACCGTCCTGGTTTTAATCCAATTGTTACCAGTGGTTTTTATTGAGTGACCGTTTAATTTTTATTCCGCACAGTGTGCGAGCATTTTAAAATTAAATTTCACAGTTAAATGAGTTACCAATAAAAAAAAATTTCAAGTGTTTTAATACGTATACTCTCAAAATATCCAACAAAAATATTTGGTGTGACTGGCCGCACAACACACATCGGGATATATATAGTTTCCGATACACATAAGAACAAGAAAAAGTACATCGGTAAAGTACTAGTACACTTTGAGGGATTTTATATATGCATGTCGGGTTACCTAGCTTAAATATAATATTTCAAACTCCCAGCTCTTTTCCTTTTTTTTAACCACAGACAGACCATTTTGCGGAACTCACTGTTTTGGACTCAGGGGCCTCAAAACATTTATTTCCATCAAAATCTCGACATCGAATTTGTAACATGATTGCAACACTTTCTCTCTATATATTAAGTAAGAGAAAGTAATACATATTTTTATTGAAAAAAAAAAAAAAAAAAAAAAAAGGTTAAATCTAATTTTGTCCACTGTTCTGGTTAAAATCTAAAAGTGTTTTTTTTTTTTTTTTAACAAGTCTGGTGTCCAAACATTACTTATACTTATAAATGGACCCTGTTACGCATTAGTGTGTCAAGCGCCAGGTACAGAGATTTGAGAAAATTAACATTAAAGTTTTTTGTTTTGATTAGATTACTTATATATAATTTTTTTTGTCAATTGTGCAAGTAACATTAAATATAAATTTTTTAAAGACATATTTCATAAAAAATACTATTAATTATAGCATTTGAAACAATATTCCGTGCTTAGCTCAATTTTTAATTTTTGGCACTTGACACACTAATGCATAACAGGGTCCAATTATGAGATTTTTCTCACAGTATGTGATACTGTCTCCCTTTGGATCTTCAAAGAGTCAAATGGTTTTTGAAGAAACCGGACTACGTCTTTTTAAAGAGTTTCTAAATTATGAAGTTGTAAGCTTCTTTAATTTTTGATCTAAAAAAAAAAAAAAATTAATAATAATGTCCAAAAGTCATTGCCATGACCTTGACATCAACTAAATAAATCCCACTGAGACGATGCATTAGCCAAATGGTTCAAAAAATCCTTCTTTATAATCATGATTAGAGCTATCGATATATCATTGGACCCCACTAATAAGTTTTGTAAGCGAATGATAGCTGACAGTGGAAAGAGGTATCAGCAGCAGCAGCGGAGCGCAGCTGCGGGGGCGGATGCTGGCTGCTCTGGACCCGCAGGGCAGCTGCACAGATCGATCCAAAGGGAGAATGCCACAATAAAAACCCTCGCTCATACCGATACGAGAAACGAATCATAAAATCGCCATATAAATTATTGAAACAATTTGACTAAAATGTTAATTGGAATAAATATTTTTTTTTAATTTACCTTTTTTGGTTTGGGAGGAAATAAATGCACTAGCCCATGACCTTGACAGTGAATGCTATCATCTGGAAAGACCTTTTTGATTAATATAAAACTATGTAAATCGTGGTTCATTAAGTTAAAGATCCGAGCTCGAGACAATGACATCAACCTTGAACTAGTCCATGCTAAAATTATGCACTAAATTGATAATGAATTCTCATATTTTTAAAATAGGAAATTATAGCCAGTTCATTTAATTTCTTAAGATATGCCACTTATGATATTCAACTAAATTTCAACGAAATTTTTTGATTAAAAGATATTATTTATATCAAGAAAGATATTCAATTTTTACTTTCTCTTACCTATCTATATAAAGAGAGATATATAGTGTCTAGATATAGAGAGGAAGTATTAGATTCATGTCAAAAATTCGATGTTGAGATTTTGAGGTCCAAAAAAGTGGTTTTCGCAACATAATCTGTCTGTCTGTGCCTGTCCAATTTTAAGCATGAAGGAATTAAGCTACGATTTTGAAATTTTATAAACGTGAAAATAAGCTTTTAAACAAAATTGGCTAAAAAGTACTAGTACTTTACTGATGCACTTTTTCAGTTTTTCTCGATTTTCTCAAAATTCGCTTCAACGATTTTGATTAAAATTTAAAAATCTATTATTTTTTAGATGCTATTTAAAATGTATATTCTCATTTTGCTCTCAAAATTGTTTGAAGACCACTTTAAACATTTGGTATCCAAATGGCTTAAATAAATTTTCTTATGTTTATAAATTTTATAACTTGAATACTATATATCGGCGGAAACTATTGTAAATATATCTCGAAACTAAAATAATTATTCCTTTCTTATTATTGAGAACTCCTCTAACACTAAACTAATTTGAAATTTTTTACAAGAAATCTAGCAACTGCCTTGCAGCTCTGCCATTTTTCAATTAATTCTGAAGTTTTGTGATGAAAGAACTTCTCTTAATTACTAACGCTAGTCTATTGTTTAAAAAATTGAAAAAATAAATTTAAAAAAAGTATATGCGCTAACGTGATTTGTGAGAAACGCCCGTTTTTAACTAAATTTCAGATAGAGATCTACATTATTTATTTGGATACTGTTCTTAATTTATTATATATTTTTACAAACAGATCAAGAAACTTTTAACTCATTTGTTATTTTATAACACATAAAACTTAAGCCTTGAATAAGTTGCTTTCTTCTAGAAAACCTTTCAACAAAAATATTTATTTATTATTTTCAAACTAATGTTGACAAGTATAAAATTTCGTCAGAACTTGAAACTTAAACCTTACGTTAGAATGAATAATATATTTCGTTGATCATAAATTTGTCCTTGTTCTGATTTACTATCAACAATATTTAAACATTATTTAACCAAACAACAAAAGCTGAAATAATTTATTCTGATATTGCAAAATTATTTTTTTTTTTATTTATTATTTACACAATAATCTTATATGGTCCATCTCAGGCACTCATTTTTCAAAAAATTTACTCATTCACGAGACATACTCATCAAAATTTTATGAAATGTATATTTATGGTCAAGTTTTTAAATAACTCATCAAATATTTTTTAACTAAAATGGATGCTTGTTTTAAAGTATACATTCAACTTTGCGTGGGTGGACCCTATTACCTAATCAACCATCGGGTTCATATCCACTCTAATTAATTATAAACCAAAAATAAAGGTATGACGTTGAAATTGGGTTCCATTAATAAAATGAATTCAGGTACATTTTGCTAAATGTTTACGATGGATTCAATTTCATTTATTGACCGCCATAAACCCAGTGACCCCTTCATTCTTCGATCTCCTTTTTTAACACCTTTTCTTAAAGCATTAAGTAGCTTTAAAATAGTATTATATGCATAGGCGTAACTAGGAGGGGGGGGCAGAAGGCTCGTGGCCCCTCCCCCAGAAAGCTCCCTGACCCAAGAAAAATTGAGTTCATATGGGGGTCCGACTGGTCCCATGCCCCCCTGGGGGGGGGGCAGCGACAATGGCTGGTCTCATGCCCTCCCCAGCCAAATTTCCTAATACTTATTATATATCAATTATGAGGTATGTCTTTGTGGCTGGAAGTATTATTAAGGAGTCAAAAAAAATTCAAGACATATGCAGCCAAAATTATTTATTTTATTGTTGCCATTCCAGGCTGACGTTTCGGCCACTGGCTCTGAAGATGGCCTAGACCAATGGCTGAAACGTCAGCCTGGAACGGCAACAATTAATTTTACTTTCTGGCTCTGAAGATGGCCTAGACCAGGACAAATTTATGTTCAACGAAATATATGGCCGAAATGTCAGCCTGGAACGGCAACAATAAAAGAAATAATTTTGGCTGCATATATCTTGAATTTTATTTGACTCCTTAGAAATTAATTAGTTATTATTTTTGGTTGCTGAAAATTGAGCTGAGACTTGGAATTTTCAATTGATTTTTGAGTTTCTCGTGGAGTAATTATGGTGGCCTATCTTCCAGTAAACAAAAACTAATTATTTAAAGCTTAAAATGTTGTTGCTGTAATATTTCCTCACACAAAAAACAATAGTTTTAATTCGCCATATCAAAAAAATCCAATGCAGTAGGCCTATATTTGTTAGTCTACGAAAGTTTGAAAAAGTTAGTTTTTTAACTTGTTATATTCTCTTCAGAGAATCTAAAAATAATGGCTGATACTTTTAAAATATTTACTCCAACTTTACTATTGTCTCTTTATGATTGACCATTTATTGGTGACATTTTTAAGTTTCTTTAATATTTCAGTTGAATAAAACTTGCCATTTTCTCCATTCGTGTATTCCCTCCATATAAAAATATCAGAGTATCTGTTTGGCTGAGACGAAAGCAGGGCTGCATCGATCGGCTTGGCCTGCACTTGGCCCATTGCACCCTGCCTCTCTCAGCCCCAGGCTGACCTCAAGAAAATTATCTCTCCAAATGGGTCATACCACCCTTTTCTTCTTTCATTTCATCCCTTGAATTATACAAACTCTCTTTTATCCAAATTAAAGAGAATAGAACTGAAAGAAAGATGAAATTTTAATATAACTTTTATTTTTTTGCTTGTTGGTAGACAACTCAAATAATAAACTCACTATTTTGTCTACTGAATCATTTTCGGCGCCATTGACTCCCTAGATAAATCATAATTCGTTCAAGGTCTCATTTAATTAACACAATTCAATTGCATCAAATGTTTACAAATGTGTTTGATTTGAACTCCTGAATTTATGACCGATAAATAGAATCATTTTTATTCCAATTACATATTCCCTGCCTACCTAATGAAGCCATATCGAAGCATAACATGACTTAAAGAAGATTTCATAATTGGTTTTCGAACGATTATATCATAGGGGAAATTTTAGGTTATAAAGGTCAAAGAGGCTAAATATTCTCAATCTTTTTTTTTCTAGTTGAATAAATAAAATTAATTAATAAAAGTAAATAAAAAAGTGTCTGAAATAATTCCCGATCCCTGACCTGCGTTAAGTAAGGGACCTTGACCGAGTCCGAGTCATCCGGAGTCGAGAAACTAACCTCATAACAACAAACAACCTCTCTGCACCTTTGCCCATTTTCATTTCTCTCTAAGTATTTATTTATTTTTAAACATCATCTTCAGGATATATAGGTTATTTATTGATAAATAAATTATTTTTCAATCAAAATCTTTATACATTTTTAAAACTAAAATTATTCCAAGGGGACTGATGAAAATTTATTTAAATCAACTCCGGAGACGTTTCGAGATTTATTTAATGTCTCATCATCCGTGGGTATCGAAATTTTGCATAAAGGTGGTCATTAGTAGTACACTATACCGTTTGTACTATATACTAAACTGTACATTGGTGTTTTTTTTTTTTAGAAATTTAATAGCAGGTACCCGTAGATCTATTCCATTGCATTAAAAAATAATAATGTCTGCAAAATTTGTCTCATTTATAAAAGAGTAACACGTGGCCCTTTGCCTTTGAACTTTGAAAATTTTCAAACTTTTAAACCTTTCCTTTGTTTTCGTCCACAAAGGATTAATTTCACATTCCAATAAAACTATAAATTTATTATTTAGAATCTTTTATTACTTAAAATTACCTTAAATAATACATACCCGGTAATTAATAAAACTAATAAGAAAAGGTAGATTTAATAACCCTTCCTCTATTTTAATTATGCTTAAACCATTTGAATGTAACATGTCAAAAGGGTCATTCCAACTATCTTGCTCAACCTTGGGCCTTAGCACAGTGGTAGAGTATCCGCCTCTTGTGCTAGAGGTCTAAAAAAATATCCCGTAGAATAATTAGGTGTGTGAGAATAAAGACATTAGACTTGAATTCTGATTCTAAAGAGAGAAATTTTAAATTGTATCATCTGTCAAAGTTCCTCAGCATAAATCTGTTCATATTTCTTTTTCATTCCATAATTATTTGTCAATCATATTTTTCAATTCGATTATATAAAATTATATTTAACAAATGTATGTCAAATCCGAATTGATCGCATATCAGACCGAAACGTTGGTTTGAAGTAGCTAAAATTGCTCTTTTCTCAGCCTTTCAAAGTTTTCCTGCAAGATCTATCTATTCACCTCACATTAATTATTACTATGCTTTTTTCTTCAGGGGATTTAATTAGATTATTTTTTAATTAAAATAAAAATAATTTTCAATAAATTTATCAATTTTAAATAATTTGCTTTAAACTTTTAAATAAAAAAAAAAAATAAAGAACTCACTGGAGTGGAGCCCACGTTCTCTCGTGGTTTACGCTCCTGGCTAGTTTATTTCAGGCCACCTTTCATTTAAATACAAAATGCTATTTAAAAAGAAATACTGTAATTTATATTCGAATATTAAATTACTCATCTACTTAATTAGAATTTGTAAAAGAATAAATATTTACTTAATTATTACATCATTTTCATTTATCTATCACCTTTGAATTAACTCATTTTTATTTTTGACTTATTTATTTAAAGCATTTAAAAATGGATTTCAAACTCATATTTTAATGGTTCGGAAAAAATAAATATTTATCCATTTTTCAAGGCCATTTAACGTTGATTTATACAATTTATAAAGTGGAAATTTATTGACCTTGCAGTCATCCGACGGAAGATTGGGTCATCTGCTCAAAATTCATTCCACTGAATCTATTTTCGATAGTTCATCAACTAGAAATCAACCAACTAAATCGAGGGCTGATTGAACTGTCCTGATATCTGCCGGAGAATAGAAATGAAAAAAGATTTATGGCTTATTCCTAATGCTTTTTTTTAGGGCAACTGAATGAAAAATAGCAGTGTTATGAGATTGAAGATAAAGTCCGTGTTTTCTTTTAAGCAAAAATATTTTATCGTATCAAGTAAAGAATTATCATTTGAACTCGATATTGGTTCAAAATGCATCTTGTTAAATTAATAAGCAGAATATATGAAGTGATGGATGCGGATTACTGATTAGGGAAGATTCCTCAGTCACCATCCCTTGGTAGCTTCCAAAAAAGGAAATTAATGCAGTAAAGTAACATTCAGGTCTTTTGTCTAAAAACAGACGTTAAAATTTAACATCATAAATTGAGTGTTAAAAAGTAAAGTAATAACATCAGTGTTAAAAAATGCAATTCTCTAAACCAAGTTTTAACAGAGACGTTAACACTTTACTTTTTTTAACTCCAGGTGTTAACTATCCATACGAAGCTATGTTCCCTGCTTGTTCGTTCTTTTACACATCTCGATAATCTCTCGTGCATGCGCATTACTGACGATTTGTTATTCTCTATCTATAGTAGTAGTAGGTCTGACACACCTCAAAGCTGTCAAAATCATAACCTTATTTTTTGGTTAAAGACGTCATTTTTATGCATTAAATACGGCGTTAAAATATTAAAGGCATCTCCTGGACATGACTTTAATTTTTAACACTTGACTTAATGTTAAAGTTTTTCTTACAGAATAGCAATTTGAGACAAGGAGGTGTTGAAATGAAATAACGTTTATTTCAGATGTTAAAAGTTAGCGTTTTTAAGTGCTATATTATAGACTAAATCTGGAGCACAAAAAAACAATTATAGGACTGATGATGGAGCACTAATAAATGCACCGAAACGTCTACGGAAAATTGTTGTAACATTCAGAATTATTTCTTTTTGGCTGCCTCTGCCCTTCCAAAATATTTCAAAGTTGGCAAAAATTTCATTTTAATGGGCAAAAATATTTTTTTCCTCCTCAAAAAATTGGAATTTCTAGTAACCTAATTGACAAATTTTGTTGCTATTTTTGAACAAATCTTCAATAGGTTTGTTTAAAAAATAGGTCAGAATTTTATTGTCTTGGAGTTTTATTCTAAAAAAACAGCTTGATGCCTGATTCCTTCTTTATAAAAAAATGTTATTTCTTGACCTTTTGGTTAAAGAAAACTTTCTATTCTCATCAAAAGAAATATTTAATTTGACGTCTTATTAAAATAAAAAGATCTCATTACTTTAATACAAAAAAAAAAAAAAAAAAAAATACCTTGCTCTAGGCTTTTATATAAATTTCTGTAAAAAAGTGAAGTAAAAAAAAAAAAAAAAAAACTAAATGATTGATAGAAAAGATTATTAATTTTTTTTTCTAAATTAGTTTATTTTCTCCCTCAAGGTATTATTATCACTTTTTGCTGACATTTATTATTATCTTCCTCTGAGGTCATAGAAACTGTAGTTTTCATCACGCAAAAATTGTTTTAATATAAAAAAATAATCTTAAATTAATAAAAATAATTATTGCTATGCACTTTTTTAATACGTTTCGTTTATTTGTGAAGGAAGCTTCATCACTATAGATCAAATAAATGAAAAATATCA
>JAKCPI010026527.1:0-10915 GCA_023213315.1 Euborellia annulipes | reverse complement strand
TAGTCTAACATATAGCCTATTTAAATTCAATTGATTTATGAATGGAAATGGAATTATTGTAAATATTCGAACAAAAGCATCTCTAGAGGAAAAGGAAAAATTAATTATTAATTTTAACTAGAACAAAAGCAGAATTAAATAATAAATACATTCAATGATTAAGATTAGAAATTGTAGACAATCTGGCTTAATTACAAACTATTATTTGATTATTTAGATGTTTATGCTTGAAGTTATAAATGTAATTAGAAGCTTTGAAAGTTCACCCCTTTCCCATCCGAGAAAGTCGTTAGAGCAAAGTTTATTTTAGATTTTAATATCTTATCAGATATAAATAAATTCTGTAGAAGAATAAAATTGGAATTATTTCATTTTTAGCAAAGATATTTAAGGGTATTTAAATAAAAAAGGTAAACTAGTAAAACTGATAGGAAGAGCGAAAAATTTGAGAGGATCAAATAAAAGTTTCACTTTAAAAATTTAATCAAATTATTCATAAGACTTAAATCTAGGAAAATAAAATTTGCACTGAAATTGAAATTTAAAATCATTTTTTTCAATATTAATTATGTTATTTTTGAATTAATATTTTTTCCTATACGCCCAGAGTTGGGCAAAATACTAAAAAAGTATCTAAATACAAGATACTTTGATTTTGTGTATGTAAATGAAAGATACAAGATATTTGGATTTGTGTTTCTAAATATAAGATACTATGAATTTTTGGGTATCTCGACTGACAAAAGATGTTAAATATTTGTTTTTCGTTTTGACATATACCGGTAAAACCTCATAATCTTTCAAAAATACAATTTTGGCATTGACATTAAACTCATATCTCAAAAGATTATATTTCAATTGGATTGGCTACTAATTCAATTGAAATAAATAGAAGGTGGCCTCCGTTGCCTAAAAAGACCACAAAAAAATTAAAAAAAAAAAAAATCCCCCAAGTTTATAAATAAAAAACAATTTTATAGGCCAAAGTCAGAAAGGTTGGGGGGAATATAAATATTATTATACGCGTATAAGAAATTTTAACAAAGGGCCCAAAAGATGATATAATATGATACTGAGAATTTATTGATGGTAGGCTTGTTTTCTACTATTATAATTTATGTATTTACACGGTAAATGAAATTAAATCCAAATACAGTATTTCGGAAACTTAAAGCCTTCCTTCTCTAGAAGACATCCACCTCAGCGTACGACGTATTTCGCCAAGTTTAGAATGTCTAAAATCTTACCCAGAGAGATGGTTACCTCTCAAGCACTTGAAACAACTCAGAAACGGAAGAAAAAGCAAACATAAAACGCAAAATAGAGTCTACCATTAATAGATAGTCGCCAAAATCAAATATGAAAAAAAAAATGAAAATATTTTTTAAAGACGATTTTTTGAAGTCGAAGATATTAAAATTTTAAGTATCTAAAAACAAGATACTCGATACATTGATTTTATGTATCTATATAGATACTTATATCTTAGATACAATTCTTTGATACTTATATCTGGATACTGCCCAACTCTGCCTATAACATTTATAATAAATCACGAAGACCAAGGGTGGATCTCTTGGGAAACTAAGCCTTTGAGTTCTCTAAGAGTAAGTGAAGACTGTATACTGTATTTCGATTCATTTCAATATAATTCTAATAAACATTTTCAATTTTTTAAGACACTATAAAAAGGTAAAAATGTCCTACCTGTCTATTGAAATTCCAGTCAAAGTGAATACGCTCGCTGCCACAGACATGTTGGCAATAAAATTATTCACTGTGCAGTAGTAGCGACCGAAATACCAATCACTGAAAAAAAAATCAATGATAAGTAAGGTTTTGTATTATTATTATTTTTTAGATTAATTCTATTAGGATCAAGTTAGCCTACCTCTCTCTATTTCTCTCTAATTTACTCTATTTACGCTAAATCAAAATGGATAATAATTATATACATTTTTTTTGTTTTAGTAAACTAACTCTATATAATTATTCAATTTTGATTGCGAATAGATGTTAATGAATGGAAAAGTTCAAAATGGATTAGTTTACTGACAGAATTATTAGGATAAATATATATTTGATCATTTATCAAATTGTTCTAATGATAATTTTGCATGCATCGAAAGAGTTAGTAAATATAATACTATAATTAATGTTAAAAATATTAAAAGTTACTTTTATGATTTAGCAAATTAAATTGAAAATGCAAAATGGTATGAAATATAATAATAAAACAAAAATAGAATGAAGAAAAATTAAATTGAATGAAAATTTTCGATCTTCTTGAGAGAAAACTACCTTCTTAGGTTAAGTTCTAAAAAATTAATATTTTCTCTTCGGTAATGGAGAAAATAAGAAAAAAAATCTGGAGTGACCAATCGTATATCATGATCTTAATGTAATGGAAGTAAAAGAATGTAACACATAAGATTTTGTCTTTTTTTTTGTTCTGTTAGTAAACATCTTTTCCAGTCGCTGCATTTCAGTTTTGATTTTGATATTTATTTGAAAGCGATTAGTTCAAGAATTTATAAATATTTATAAAATCTTGGGTTTTAATAAGTAGCATAATTATTTTTAAAAATTTAAGAGGATATATTTCATGAGCTTGGAGAGAAATATTTATGTTTAAAAATACTGTATATGTGGTTTATTAAGTGTGCTCATAATTCTTATTAAAGAAAAAAACTCCTGTTTGCCGGAGAGTTTGCAACCCGCATTACTTAATGAAGCAATGCACAAATAAATCTCTTAATAATTTATTTTGTTTAAGATAAATAGTAATGTTAAAAATTTTATATTATAACATATTTTAACACTTCTTGGCAGGTTATTTTTTCACCCGATGAGGAAAATATATTTAAAAAAAAGTTTCTGTAAAATTGAGAAATTATAAATATGGCCAAAATATGGATAAAACTTGAAGAGGATGAAATGTTAGTCTTAATTCGAGCAACTTCTAGTCACTCTCCAAATTCCTTTACCATATTAATTAGATATAATATAATTCCATTTGTATTACTAATTTCAATCATGCTATAAATACTGTATATATAGTTGTACTTGATAAACACACAAACTGTTTATTGTTCTCTCTTATTATGGTAATTAATTATCTAAACAATAACTACTATCAAGTAGATTGATGTAGGCCTACTTAATTATATAATCTCTGCCATCTCCTCATATTGTTTCATCTTTTGTCACGTCAATAAAGTTGTCTAAAGGATTTTATTTTCGATAAGCCTAAAACTTCCTGAAGGGGAAAATTAAATTAATTTGGTAATTTGGAAACCATTGGCCTATATATTTTTTTAAAAAAGTCTCTAAGGAACAATAATTTGTTCTTGACATTATCTCTTTTGAAAACATTTTCTTTCCTCAAAAATTAGAATGAAGGCATAAAACAAACACATTTTTTCAATAGAAATTCAAATTAGTTTTGATATTTTTAAAATTAATATAGGTCGACTATAGTGAAAGCAGGGCCGGAACTAGGAGATTTTATAGGGGTGGGGGGGGGGCAAAATTTAATTTTCCGCCCCCTCCTTAAATTTTCCTTGATCTCAAAAATTTTTCTTGCGAAATTTTTTTTTTTTTCGCGGAACCATATGCTCCCGCCTGAAAAATATTTTACCTTTTTTTGGGGGGACGCTAAATTTTTGCCATCTGCGTAAGCAAAAATTTTTATCTTTCTTGAATTGCCGCCCCCCTGATATCTGCCCCCGGGGCACGTGCACCCACTGCCCCCCCCCCATAGATCCGGCCTTGATTGAGAGCAATAGCTAGCAAGAGAAAATATCAACTCAAACCTCTTCGAAAAATTAAAAAAAATCATATAGGCCTATTTAAGTCTTTCGGAATAAGGTCATATAGACTTCAAAGGATAACTTGTATAGGCCTATTAAAGTTACATGTGATCCAGGCACCAACTGGAAGTCATTTAAATGTTTATCGGATTGCCTGAACTCCAAACCCACTCCAAACAAACATCAGAAAAATAAAAGTAATAAAAATAAAAAACATTACAAAAAATATCTCAGAAAAAAAAATAATTGAAAGGGAATATTTCTTTACGTCCATTCCCTAGTACGGATGTGATTCCATCTCCATCCCTTCGTATTAGAGTTTTAACGCGACTTGAATCAATTTCCAATAAAAAAAAATCTAGAAAGAATATTGATTGTTTATTAAGGCGTGACCAATGAACATTAAGATGATTTGATGTTAAGGGTAAAAAAATATTAAGATATTTTATTCAAATTTAATACTCTGTTTATAATATAATTCATCTAATGCATGCAAGAAAAAAAAAATTCCATCAAACAAAACATATTATCTTAATGATAGTAATATTTCGAATTTCAACTGCGCCTTCGGGGGTTCTATTATAAAAGGAACTTTCTGGTTAAAAAAAAAATAAATTTTAATGCATCCCAATGAATAGAGCTTATTTTAAGAGAAGATATTTATTTGGCATGACGTGCTCCAGCCTTTTAACTTAATTCAGGCTCAGCTCAAACTAGATTGCCTAGCATCGTGTTGATACTTGGTTAGTATGGAATCAAAGTGAAAATAACACCTGATCCTTTTGTTCTATAATGGATGCAAAAAATTTTCAAAACAGTGATGTTGATGGAATTCAGAAGACATAACAAAACGTATATTTTTGAAAAAGATTTATTATATTCTACAGGATGTCTCTAAAGTCTGGGGAATATGTAAAACTTATTAAACAAATTTTTTTCTTTAGAGATTTATTATGGTTGAAAAAAGAAAAAATACATTTATTTTTTAAGTTAATATCTATTGCAACTTAGTATACGTTATTCCATAGTAGTGATTGTGACTGTAGAAATGGATAATTATGGGCAGGAACAGTCAATGAAAAACTCTATGCTGCTTCTCTCAGTTCAATTTAAGAGCCATCCTTAGTCCTTAATAAAAAATACATATAATATTGACATTGTTTTTATAACATAACAAATTATATAAATCTTATTATAACAATGAGGTTAACAACCTCTCCGAGATTAAAACCAACATACAGAGGCCCACGGGGCTTGGAGTAGTTGGTAGCGTGCCTACCTTCTATACCGAATGTCGCGGATTCGGACCCAGGTAGTCCGATGATTTTATTTAAGGCATTTGGATACCAAATGGCTTAAATAGAAATGCCTGGACCCCCAACAGATATATTAACAATTAACGGTTATCGTCAAAGTCTTAAATGGCCTAAGTTGCCGAAAAGACTGAGTGAATGTGTGTGTGAATGTGAGTGTGATTGAGAAAAAAGTGTGAGTGTTAAAAGAAAAAAAAAAAAAAACAACAACATACAGAGTCTTCATTGACTTGACTGCTTCTGTACATAATTATCCATCTATTAGAATACGTTATACTTGGAGAATTATACTCGGACACCGAGAGAAAGCTTTCTGGAATAAAATATATTAAATATTAAAATCAACTGTCATCTTACAATATGACCTTCCTATACCTGTTTATTTATTTTTTCTTAAAAAAAAAAAAAAAAAAAAAAAACATTTAAAACTCTAGAGGAAAGTGACATCCCTCCCTAAGCGTGAATATTTCAAAAACTACCAAGTTTCAAAAAACATGAAAGAATAATAACTGTTTAAAATAATTTAATTCATTATAACATAAGAAAATAATTAGAAATTTCAAAATGAAGGATTTACTCCAAAAGTTTATAGGGATCTATAATTTTATAGTATGAACCAAAGCCTTAATTTAATCGATCAGTTCAATGCATTTTTGAGATATCGTGTTCACACGCTCACACATGGACTGACACACAGACATAATTATAAAAAAATGGTGTGACTGGCCGCACAGCACACAACTTGAGAGGGCTGAAATACAACAAACTGTATAAAAATTCCCCCTCACTTCATTAAATTATTTGAACTGTCTTAAGTAAGGAATTTTTCATTATCTTATCGAGCAAAAAAAGAAAAATTGTGTCAGTAGGGGATTTTTTGATGTTATCACTGACAAAAGATTTAGTTCCTTAATCTAATTCTCTATTCAATACAATCTTCTCTCTGTAATTGAGAACAAATCCTTAATCAATCGTTGACAGAAGTTTTAGAATTCTAACAAGAACAAAAGAGCTTTTTAATTAACTCGCTCATTAATTTGAGATTTATGGTGTAAATATTTTCTTCCATCAAAATATTCTCAGATTAAATTAACTTTTTTTTTTGATAATTTTTTAAATGCTTCTCTCTCGCTTTATCTTCTCTTCTACGTGAATCTCAAATTTACACCTCATTTAAAAATATTATTTTAACAAAGTTTAATTTATTAGTTCATTTTTTTCTAGTTAGAAAAGTGTAATTAAAAAAAATGTATCAAAAATTTTTATTAATGAAATCTTAAAGAATTAACAAACCTCAATCCTGTAACCGAGGCCTAGCCTATTTTTTTTTTTTTTTATCGATTGTAAATGATCGTAGGGATTTTCATATGGACATTCAGGAAGAAGAAATATAATTTGCATATTTTTCATTTATTTGAAGATATTTCGATCCCAGTGGGATGGAATCATCTTCAGTACAAGTAAGGGTTGTTTTGCAAATATTCCCACATTCCTATCCAAAATGTTAAAGTAGATGCGCTCGTCATGCTTACAGAATGTCCACCATATAAAATTTGTATTCATGGCGAGGGCATCTACTTTAATAGGAATGTGTAACAGTTTGCAAAACACCCATTGCTTATACTGAAGATGATTTCATTACAATGGGTTTGAAATATCTATATACAAAATAAACTGATAATAATTTTGTATATATACTTCTAGGGCTGAATGGGGGCAACCTAACAGCCGACAAAATAAAAAAAAAAAAAAATAAAAAAACTGATAATACCCAAATATTTTTTCTTGCAGAATGTCCTCCATTTGAAAATTAATCATCATTATTTATTCATAAAAACAAACAAGCACTTGGAAAGCCTTGTTCCCATCCTGTTCCAGGCGAGGAATTTATTTCAATTGAATTGAATACCAATCAATTGAAATAAAATTGCCTCAGGTGCTGAAAAAGTATTTAAATAAATTTAAAAGCCCTTGATCCCTATAATTTATAATAAATTTAAAACATTTAATACAAGTGTAAAAAAAGTATCATACTATATAGGAATAGTTAAATAAATACTTTTGCAGAAAACGATCATATAAAGCTCAGTAAATTGAATTCATTGATATAAGCTTCCGACATGTCATTATTTATTATTAACTCTACTTCGTGGAGCAATGAACGTTATCATTAAAAATGTATTTTTTCCTTCTTTAAATCATTTCAAAATGATATACGTATTTATATATTTTATTTTATATGTAAATTTTTGAAATAAATTTGGATCAATTCTTTCGCTTCACTAATCACTTGGTGTTTACCATTCCATTTTGATGTTTTTTCTTATTGGATCGGCGTTTCAAATATGGAATAAGCTTGCAAAAGAAAGTGAATTTACATTGGAACTTAAGATATTCTATTTGGAATATATTTATTCCGAATGCGTTGTTATATTTTTTTACCTCTTCGATCTTTTTAAAACTCCCGAAACAACTTTATTTTGGATAGGCTATTTAGTATTTGTAAATCTTTTCCATTACTCATCCGACGACTGGATAAATAAATAAATAAAAGAGTAGTTTCAAATTACTAATAAGACAAAAAATAGTAATTTAGGCAAAAAAAAAAAATGAAAATATTAAAAAAAATTTAAGGTTTTTTAAAATTTATAAGGAAAAATATTGTTAGTGAGAGCAACAAAAAATTTGGAGGTAAATAAAAAAAACACATCACAACTAATTAATAAATATAAGAATTAAAGTTAAAATAATCGATGATGAAGGACAATTGAAAACGCTGGAGGTATTTATATTGAAAATACCTCCAGCGTTTTCAATTGTCGTTCATCATCTATCTACACCAGGCTTTCCCAATCATTAGTTAAAATAATCATTAACGGAGAGATATAGAGGTTTGTTGTTTATCAGTAAAACAGGCAGTAAAATTAACAAGTATTTGAAGCATGGATGAAGAAACTGGCTTTTAACTAGTTAAAATACAAAATAAAATAATTATATTGCAGTGAACACCAGGGACAGGATCGCAGGATTTAAATCAGAAAATCCGATCCAATTCAGGATTTCCGAATTTGGATCGAAATCCTTTGGGGAGGATCTGGATCGAATCAAGTTTGCTTTCTGGATCAGGGATCGGATAGCTAATCCTTTTGCAGCAGCCGGATCGGAATAGTGGATCGGATCGCCCGAACTGTCCGGATCTGCGGATCGGAGCGCTAATCCTTTTCAAAGGATTTTGCCCATCTCTGTTGAGGATTATGGGGATTGATGAAGCTGATTGTTGGAGTCAATAATAAAAAGTGTTTTTTTAATCGACTTTTCTTTCATGCATCGTCAGCTCCTTCACATTTACTAATAATAATGATAATAATAATAATGTTAATGTTCGAGTAATAATTTATTGACTTTCACCCATCCCTTATTTAGGGTTTGGGAATCAATACATAGACAGTATATTAGGGTGATTACAAAAAAAAATTCATTATCCTGCAATGCCATTCGATGAACTTTTGTATAGAAATTAAGAATATCATGATTATTCTTCTTGATTTTGAAAAAAGTTCCCCCAGGGGTTAACTTTGAAAACTCGTATTCAAGTAGCGTATGATAACATCCGAGAACGACTTTATTGTAAGTTAACCTGACATACTCGTTGAAATTTTCAATTCTTGACAAATTCCTTTTATGTATTCTATTCACCGTCGCAAATTTTTCCTCCCAAATTAGAATTTTTGTTTACTGAATCATTCGACTTAAAGTAAGCCATTATACCAATGTGATGTATTATGTTTTGATATATTTTTTTTTAATTTAAGGTTTTTTTCGGCTTTAAAGACCATTTAGGCCCAGTTTTTATTTATTCCAATTAGACTGGTAGCCAGTAAATATGTTGCGGAATGAAATTACACAAATTTTATGAAACCAGCCTAATATAGTACAAAAAATTTGTCTGAGACAACTTTTTACACACAAATAAAAAATGAATGTTACATTATGGTTTGTTATGCAAAAGTTAATCCAGTGATATAGCAGGCATTTTGAATTTTGAAAAAAGTTCTATAGTCATCACTCTAATATATATATTTTATTAAATTTAATTATACTAGCCGCGTCGCCCGCCTTCGGCGGGCTTCGCGCCTAGCCGGGGGGCTTCGTCCCCCCTGGACCCCCCCTCCAGCTGGCTCGGGCCCGCCTGCGGCGGACCCTCGCCTTTTCTTAATTATGAGAACCCGTGGCGCCCGCCTTTGCATCTATACAGGGGGCTTCGCCCCCTGGACCCCCCGCCCCCCGACAGCTGGCTCGGGCCTCATACATCCATCTTTTATAAGTTCTTTCTCTACTTTTACTATTTCTTCTTTAATTTCACTCTCTACCACCCACTCCCATCCTTCTTCTCTTTTCACTCTCCAGATTTTTTTTGTTTTCCAATGCCAATCTCACTCGAAGATGTGGTTGAACGTCTCCTTGTTGTTGTTGCATAAGTTGCACTACGCCATCTTCAACCTCTTCTTGATGGATGGAAGTCCACTACCCAATTTTATTCTTGCCCATGTTATTTTTTCTTTGTTGGATAACCTGTCACTCTTCAAATATTGCTTCAGTTCCAGGTCCTTCTTCACTTTTTTTTATAGTGGCTGTAAGTCGGCTGCTCTTGGCGATTCCGATTATTTTGAGTTTCTTGACAAATTTTCTTTTTCACCATTGTAACATTCTTTTCTCACTTCCTCTTCTCTATCTGTTTCGAATTTGTCTCTCGCGACACTTCTTTCCAATTACATTTATTAATACCATATATTTTTATCTTCATTGGTAATGTGACCGAAACGTCGACTAAAAAAAACTTTATTATAGACTACAACCATCACCTGGATCATCAAAAAAAGTTTTTAAACACATATTTGTGTGTTTACTTGAAATTGTTTTATGATAATTAATGCTGGTTTAGATTGTTGAGCATGTTCAACGCATCGGCCATTGTTAACCCTCATCATAAATATTTAATTCATAACTATAAAATAAATGAAATCGTGATAATTAGATAAGAGAATATTAAAGTATAAAGGAATAAAAATCTCATTATAAATTTTCTCATTTTCTAAGGTGTTAAGGAAGATGCTTTATGACAAAAAAGCTCTCAATAGAGAATAATTTTTTTTATATATTTATAAGAAACAAAGATAAAAAACAAATTAATTTTTAATAATAAAGTTAGCAGGATAGCTTATGTTTATAAGGAAAATAGAAAGGGTTGAAAGTAATAAAAGCTACACCTACTTGTTGAGCATGTAGACGAAGTTGAAAATGCAATTGAACGTTGACATGAGGATATCAGCTGCACTTAAATTCACTAGGAAATAGTTGGTGACAGTACGCATTCGCCGATGAGCTGTGCAAAGCGATAATTTCATTCGTTTCCATTCATCTCTATCGAAACAAAGAAAACGTATTAAATAAATGCTAACAATTATTTTCTAACCAATATCACCACGCGTGAATATAATTCAATGCTTTAAAAAATAATAATTTCTAAATTTGTGATTTTTCAATCCAAGCTTAATCAATCTGATTAATGGACAATTGTTTCGTTTAAAAATTTTTAATTATCCCTTTGTACATTTCTCAAAACTTACAAGTTTTAGATCCTCCATCAATACTAAATATTCGTTTATAAGCTATTTATTTCCTACTGAATTTTCAATAAATTTTGATCAAATGACCGATTTGTCGATATACACAGTTGGATCTTGATCTTAAAACAAACATTTCTTATAGAATGGAGAAGCAGGAGGTTTA